>VYXC01001349.1:317887-337414 GCA_013397175.1 Platysteira castanea
TGCGGCGAGAGCGGAGGGGAGCGAGTCGGCGCTGAGGGGGACCCCGCGGGCCCTGCTGGCGGCCGAGAGCGGGGCTGGGGTCGGGGGTCGCTCGAGTTGGTCCCCGTGTCACGGAGCGGGCCCCTGACAGCGCTCGTCGTCCCCGCATCACGGGCGCATCCCGGCCGCAACCTGGCTGTGCCGTTCCTGTGGCCGCCGCAGCGCCTGGACCCTGGCGCGGCGCAGCCCCTGGCTCCGGCTGTCCTGCACTGTAAGCTGGAGCTCCTGACTCTAAAACGGGGTGCGCAGCGGAATAGCTGGCTCGGGGCAGCAGCTCTTGACCGAGTGCGTAATGAGTTCAGTTCAGCCGCGGTCGCTAGCTCGGTAAATTGTGCAGCGCTAGGTCAAAAAAGGAGCTTAAACTTCACAAATGAGCTCAGGATTTGGTTGTGTTTTTCTACAGAAGTCTAGTGTGTTCGGGGAGTAGGTTTGTTTGGTGTTACTCTTCTGGCAGATACAATCGATGCAAAGGATAAGGTATAATTTATTTCTTACTGTCCTCTGCCCAAGTTGATGTAGCTGTACTTGGTGCATCTTAATATGCCTGGAAACAGAAGTGAGACTTAATTAAGCTTCCTGTAGTATTTGATAAATTAGCTATAAATGCTGTCTCTCCTGCTTGAGCTGAATTTTCAGTCATCACCCTCTTAGCACAAAGACTGTCTGAAAGCGCAGTGGTCTTAAACAAGCACAACTGTGTATTTAAAACACTAACAGTAGTTATCTACAGATAAGGCCAGATGTCAACTGTTATCTAGTGATAAATGCTGTAAAGTAATCTCTGTAAGTGTTCTGACCCTAAACAGAGCATTTAGGAAAGTATAGAGCCTTACATTATATACGTCACGCTCTTAGCTCTTTTGTTGTTACTATTAAAACGGTTCTGAAAGTGCCCTCTCTGGACAGATAGCTGTCAGAATGAGAAATCTGCAATAGCCAGATACTTTGCCTTACTAATACGGCTTGCTTATGGCAATGGAAGAGCCATCTCCGCTCCCACTATGGCACAGTGCCACTCATCTGAATCCAGAATTTAATGCTTAGAATTTGTCCTGCTTATGTTCTTGCCCTCACTGAGTAAACACAAGTGCTTTCTGTCTTATTTGCTGATGATTCCCAACTTTTTGTTACATTGCTGCGTGCCTTTGCAGTTCGTCATGATTCCTTGTCTGCCAAATTTGGTTGGTAACAGTGCCCTTTAAGTCTGATTCTGGGAGTAGTTTCCATGTGGCTTGTCGTCTTAATCAGACGTTTGCTCATAGTTTCTAAAAGAATCGTCTGCCTTGCTTTAGACATGGCTTATTTTAGAACAGTATTTCTCTACTGTCTTTCAAAATTTATGTAGGGAATTAAATATGGTCAGCACCTTCACCAGAGTTACTAAATAATCATAGAATTCTGAGATTTAAAAAGGATTTTTTTAAAAAATAAAGTTCTGCATTGCTTTGTTAAAACCACTGAAATTAGTGGAGTTAAGTAAGATATAGCTCAGTCCAGAATGTGGTTGGTTGGTCCTTTTCCTGTTTGATGTTCCTTGGATCTTTATAATATGCACTTGGAAAGATCTTTTAGGATGAAAAAACAGTTCTATTTTTCTTCCAAAAGCACAATCTTTAAAAACAGTGCCTTTGTAGATGGGGTAATGTTTCTATATTTGGTAGCAAAGCCATATAAAGCAGNGAGCCGTGCCAGGAGTGCGGCGGGAGTCTCCCGGCTCCATGTTCATATTTGGCGTTGGCCGCCGGTGCCCAGGAATTTCCCGTCATGCTCCCCGGGCGGCGGGCCCGTCACTGCGCTCCCGCGGGGCGGGGGGGCCNTAGCAAAGCCATATAAAGCAGTTGATCCTAGACAAAAATAAAGTCTTCTGACTGAATGACCTTGCTCATTTTTCCAAGTGGTAGCAGTTACACGTTCTCACTGGGGTTAGTTAATTCAGATGTTTATGTTTGTACATACTGTAAGAATTCCTTATTTTTTCTTTGTACATACCATAAGAATTCCTTACAGCTGTTCAATAAGGGCAACTTGCACGTGAGGGAGATATTTGGTCCTTTGCCCTGTTATTTATGAAGGTATGGGAGGATCTTGTTTACCTACTCATGTTTTGTCAGCTTTGTAAGCTGATACTTGTTTCTGTATCATTGGAGATCCAGCCTATTTATTACATTAGAAATGCTAGAAAACGGAATTTCTCTATTAGGTGGATTGTTAATGGTTCTTTTGTAATTTATTTTAAAATATGGGGGAATAAAAGTCAGTAGGGGGAGAAGAGAACACTGTTAAGGATTTAATCTTCTCAGACAGAAGGTTAAGAAGTCTGCCTGTCTGCATCTGACTGGCATTGCTACAAGCCAGCAATGCAGTAAAGCCATCCAATTTGGAGATAGCTTTGTTGAGCTGCATAATTCAAGTGACTGTGTCCTCATTACAGAGCACCTCTTAAGCTACGTGCAGCATTATGTTAGTCATAGGTAGGGAATATGACCTTCTTTTCCCCTCTCTGTTATTCTTTTTCATTAAAAGCTGCAGTTTGAGCAGCACCCAGGCTATGTATGAACTTAAGCTGTGGAGGCTTTAGCTGATGGGAAAGTGGGATCAACATTGGCCTAATTATAGCTTGGTCTAGCTCTAGTGTAAGGGTTCCTTAGCCAAAAGACCCTCAACTGGACCCTCAAATTCCTAGTGTGTTTATGACATTGTAATTAGGAATTACTAGTGAATAAAGTCAGGTGTGGATTTATCTTTCCCTGAGTAACTCTGAAGTTGGTATGCTTATTTTGGAGCAAACTACAAGGCTAGACAGAAATAGGGTGTTTCTTGCTCTGGAGTAATTGTGTCCATACATGGAGTTATTTCGAGTTGCTTTCTCCACACAAGACAGAGGCCTTTTAAACAGAACAACAAGAAACCTGGGAGATTTTGAGGCAGTTTTTTTTGGTTTCTTATAGAGTAAGAAGTGGCTACAGGTTAACTTTCCCTTTCCTTACTCACCTTGCTTTGGGAGGATTTATTGTTATCTTTTCAGAAGCTTCATGTCCCTCAGAAGGATCTTTGGTTCTCATTGAGCTATTAATATGTACTAGCTTTAAAAAAAAGCACAAAACTTAAGATTTAAGTCCTTCTCTGTGGCAATTTGTGAATGTGTAACCAAGTAGTGGTGTTTTTAGAGTCATTTTCAACCAACCACTTAAGAAAAAGAAGGGAACACATATTGCATTATTAACTTCTACCAGAAGATGAAGAATGTCATTGTGCGTTTTAATAGGGATTTCTGTGTCTTTAGTCTGTGAAGATGCTGATCTGTATTTTTTGCATGAAAATAGGGTAGAAGAATTCTTTGGGAACCTCATTTATGGTGAGGTAATTGGAAATTATAGTTTATGTGCTTAGCTCCAGCCTTCTGGTTCTCATTTAGCAACCTCAATTCAGCATTATCTGAAAACCACACCATCTAGCAACTGGAACTGAGAATAAAGAGGCTTTTTGCAATAAGGACTTTAAGATCTTAGGAACTGAACGATACTANCTTTTCCTGTTTGATGTTCCTTGGATCTTTATAATATGCACTTGGAAAGATCTTTTAGGATGAAAAAACAGTTCTATTTTTCTTCCAAAAGCACAATCTTTAAAAACAGTGCCTTTGTAGATGGGGTAATGTTTCTATATTTGGTAGCAAAGCCATATAAAGCAGTTGATCCTAGACAAAAATAAAGTCTTCTGACTGAATGACCTTGCTCATTTTTCCAAGTGGTAGCAGTTACACGTTCTCACTGGGGTTAGTTAATTCAGATGTTTATGTTTGTACATACTGTAAGAATTCCTTATTTTTTCTTTGTACATACCATAAGAATTCCTTACAGCTGTTCAATAAGGGCAACTTGCACGTGAGGGAGATATTTGGTCCTTTGCCCTGTTATTTATGAAGGTATGGGAGGATCTTGTTTACCTACTCATGTTTTGTCAGCTTTGTAAGCTGATACTTGTTTCTGTATCATTGGAGATCCAGCCTATTTATTACATTAGAAATGCTAGAAAACGGAATTTCTCTATTAGGTGGATTGTTAATGGTTCTTTTGTAATTTATTTTAAAATATGGGGGAATAAAAGTCAGTAGGGGGAGAAGAGAACACTGTTAAGGATTTAATCTTCTCAGACAGAAGGTTAAGAAGTCTGCCTGTCTGCATCTGACTGGCATTGCTACAAGCCAGCAATGCAGTAAAGCCATCCAATTTGGAGATAGCTTTGTTGAGCTGCATAATTCAAGTGACTGTGTCCTCATTACAGAGCACCTCTTAAGCTACGTGCAGCATTATGTTAGTCATAGGTAGGGAATATGACCTTCTTTTCCCCTCTCTGTTATTCTTTTTCATTAAAAGCTGCAGTTTGAGCAGCACCCAGGCTATGTATGAACTTAAGCTGTGGAGGCTTTAGCTGATGGGAAAGTGGGATCAACATTGGCCTAATTATAGCTTGGTCTAGCTCTAGTGTAAGGGTTCCTTAGCCAAAAGACCCTCAACTGGACCCTCAAATTCCTAGTGTGTTTATGACATTGTAATTAGGAATTACTAGTGAATAAAGTCAGGTGTGGATTTATCTTTCCCTGAGTAACTCTGAAGTTGGTATGCTTATTTTGGAGCAAACTACAAGGCTAGACAGAAATAGGGTGTTTCTTGCTCTGGAGTAATTGTGTCCATACATGGAGTTATTTCGAGTTGCTTTCTCCACACAAGACAGAGGCCTTTTAAACAGAACAACAAGAAACCTGGGAGATTTTGAGGCAGTTTTTTTTGGTTTCTTATAGAGTAAGAAGTGGCTACAGGTTAACTTTCCCTTTCCTTACTCACCTTGCTTTGGGAGGATTTATTGTTATCTTTTCAGAAGCTTCATGTCCCTCAGAAGGATCTTTGGTTCTCATTGAGCTATTAATATGTACTAGCTTTAAAAAAAAAGCACAAAACTTAAGATTTAAGTCCTTCTCTGTGGCAATTTGTGAATGTGTAACCAAGTAGTGGTGTTTTTAGAGTCATTTTCAACCAACCACTTAAGAAAAAGAAGGGAACACATATTGCATTATTAACTTCTACCAGAAGATGAAGAATGTCATTGTGCGTTTTAATAGGGATTTCTGTGTCTTTAGTCTGTGAAGATGCTGATCTGTATTTTTTGCATGAAAATAGGGTAGAAGAATTCTTTGGGAACCTCATTTATGGTGAGGTAATTGGAAATTATAGTTTATGTGCTTAGCTCCAGCCTTCTGGTTCTCATTTAGCAACCTCAATTCAGCATTATCTGAAAACCACACCATCTAGCAACTGGAACTGAGAATAAAGAGGCTTTTTGCAATAAGGACTTTAAGATCTTAGGAACTGAACGATACTAGCCCAAAACAGGCAAGAACAATACTTACACTTATAAGGTGCTAACACCATTTTGCTGTCCTCACAGACTTAAATTACAATTTAGCATTGTTTTGTAAAATAATTATTAGTGTAAGTACTTCTTTATTTGCAGAAAGTTTTGGATTTAAACATGATTAGCTTTTGAGTGTTGCACAGACAAAGTCTAAGGACAGGACTTCTGTAGAGTTCCCCAGTTTGCTCTTTCCTTTCAGTAACATCTGAACATCAGGATTGATGATTTCTTTGAACTGTGTGCAGCAGCCTAGCAAAATGTACATAGTGTGCTAACACATTGTTTTGTTGGGAAGCTATGCTACCTCATCCAAGAAATTTTAAGAGTAATGTTGTGCATGGCGTTTGGAAGTATTTCCCCACGGGTCTCTTTAACTCTATGTTCTTCCAAAAGGGGACAACGCCTTTGCGTTTCACCTGATGGAAAACAAATCCCTACTACCAGGGAATAACAATAGCACTGATGGAATGTAGCTGCCAAATGCCACCACTTTCACTCTCACCACACAATGAAAATGGAAAAAAAAAATTCAACACATGGAACCTTAGCAGCTTCCTGGGGAAGTGATCTATGCCAGTTGCTGCCAAAAGAAAACAGCTCACAAAGTGCTCCTTCTGGCTGAAGGATTGCCCTGTTCTTGTTCCTCTCCATTCCCTGATGCGTGATTCTCAGGGAAATCCGCAGGCGAGGTTGTTCCAGCTGCCTGCACAGAGAATGTAGCTCATTTTAACAACTTTGAGGACCTTCAAGGTGGGTTGGTGGGTGAGAGCTGCATGGATGTCTCTTTCAGTTCATGCAGTACAGTGAGTCTGGCCTTGGCTTTTCTGCAGCTGATTCAAGAGCAAGCATGGGCTTGATATAAAGTTGCTCAGTTGGCTAAGAAAAATGGTTAAATATACAAGCAGGCTTTGCCACCTGGGTCAGATTGTCACCATCCTGCTGCTGGGATGAAGCTTGGTATTAAAAATAAAACCAATGCAGGTCCATCCTAGTGTGTCCTGATGAAGAACAGTCAGAGCTTACACTCAGTTCAAGTCGAATTTGTACTAATGGGTGATTCAGTGGCGCACTGATCCAGTCTGCACAATGCTGAAACCAAGGCTTGCAGGTCAGATTGGTCAGGCTTCCACTCCTGCACACCAACAGCACTGTCAGTAGCCATAGCCCAAGTGTGAGAGAGAGATGGGAATAAGACAGGAGCAGATGCTTTGGCTGCCAGCTCAGGGACAGGTGGAAAAGTAGAGGTGGATCAGTCAATTGTGAAGTTACAGCCCTGAGATGCAAATTCAGAAACTCCACAAATAAAATGATTTGGGTTTTCTGTAGCATTATCATATCTGCTTTTGAATGGCTGCAGAAAATGAAAATCAGCCCTATTGGTCAAAGCCTTAATATTTAACTGCTTGCTATGTACTTTTAGACTGTATCTTCAATTTTTCCTTTTTTTTTTCAGAATTAAATCAGTGTTTCATCAGCTCTTTTGTGTACACAGTGGAAAAATACACTGTGCTGACAGCACACCTCTTAACATCTCTTTTTATGAGAGAAACCAAATTGTCTGTGTACATACTTGTTCTGTGTAGTCCTGCTTTGACTTAAAGGCAAGCCCACGAAAGGGGGAATATCTTGTAGCAAATTAGTGGTTCACTGGGGAAGGGACCCACCAGATGCTCCTGGTATCTAAACTGCTACCTGGCATCCCTCACCCAAAACCAAGGCAGCTTTGCTACTTGCCTCTGAACTTGAGAGAGGTGCTGGTTTGTACCAATTTATTCTAGCAGTTGTTGAACCATGGTGGGAAGGATTACAAGAAGATATTTTGCAAGACTCTAGGCTCTTCCCGTGAAGTCTTAGAACGTGAAATACAGTAGCTGTCTGGGGAAAAACAAGCCCTTTTTGTTGCTCAGTTACATATGAATTACAGACCAGTACATTTTGCTCTAATGACAGTCAAGTAATAACTGTGGCAGTAATAAAGACAGTGTAATAGCTGAGTGATGTAATGCTATTTAAGATGAGAGGAAGATTTTCAGAGTGTTATCCCATTTCCACAATCACTCTTGTAGACTAAACAAGCCAAATACTTAAAATTTTTTGCAGAGATTTGGCTTTCTGAACTACTCTTTTTCTTTTTACTTCTCCTCTGGGCTTTCCTCAGTTGTCTCTGTCGTACACCCCAAACCAGGAGCATATTCCGACTGATACCTCACTGCTACTGAGCAGACCAGACTTCCTCCCCAGTCCCTCCTGTTATGTATTATGTTTCTCTTTTTAATAAACTCCAGATTGTTATCTGCCTTTTTTTTTTTAATAGTTTCACACTGTTGGCTCAATTTATTGTCAGTGTAACCTTGACATCCTTTTCTGCTGTACAAAGAATGCTAATCTGGCATTCTTACCTTTGATTGTTTCATGCATTTGAAGATTTCTTTTAAAGTCCAAGTGTGATTCTTTGTAATTGGCTGCACTGACCTTTATCTTGCTGGTTTTTGACCATTTCTCCAATTTATTAAGACCATCTTGGGTTCTGCTCAGTTCTTCAGGGTGTTTCACGCTCCTTGCAGGTTGTTGTCTGCAGTTTTAGTAAGATTACTTGCTGGATTTTGGCCCTGGCCAGTAGGAGAAGCACTGAACGAGTGTGTTTATTCAAGCAGCTCTGCACCTGTGATATAGGACCTTGATCCAAAAGAAAGGTGCTTTTCCAGTTTGCTTTATTTAAAAGTATTTTATATTAGAGGTCTCTTCAATTTGCTGCTTTCCTTCTGCTTGTAGAGTAGAAGGAAAGAAGGAAAGTATGTTAGTTCTGGGGTTAGATTTTGGCAAGGCCGTCATGGTGGTTTACTGCTCTCTAATTTTCATTGCCTATTTATGGATTGTTTAATATTTTGTTTCAAAGCTGTCTGTGTGTTGAAGATAGATTTATGGCCATGTAATTCACCAGTCAGTCTTTTCTTCCTTTTTAAAAATGGGTATTGCCCTCTTCTCTTGAGATTTTGTAAAGGCAAAAACCTTTCAAAATTCTCCAAGGTACATGCTCTTTTCTCAACAGTTTCCCCTCCTTGTTTCCCAAGTGCTTAGGATAAATTTCCTAATCTGTCAGAAGAGGAAGAGCAACCTCAGGGAGAGATTTCGGGCGCACAGGATAGCTCCATCATCCTGGTAATATAGTGATCAACATTAATGTGCCTAATTTCTGATAGTCTCATATTTACGCAGCTAAAAGTACCTGAAGTACAGTTCCTAAAAATGCTTGATAGACTCGGATAAACATTTCTCTTAAAAAAAAAAAGTAGCTTTGGCAGCTCCGTTGACACTTTTTGTGCAGAGCAAGGTCTGAACAACAGATTTCAAGTTTGAAAGTAGTCACTGCAACTACTTCAGGCAATTGCCTCTGCTGTTTCTTAAAACAGTCCTATTTCCAACCTGATAATCTGATGTGTGTGTTTTATTATCTTTGTATTGGGTTACAAAGTGTGAAATTTGCAGATTGGTTGTAACTGATTATAGGTTATGATTTATTAATTTTCTTATTTGTTTTGCTGAGCAACTACATAGAATTTCTAAACATGTACATAACAGTAAGAGAATGTGAATCTTTCTGTACATACATACCAAGGCTATAAAAATAACATACTGAGCAAATATATCGGAATTCTAATCAGTAATTATTATTTCAAAAATACCTAAGGTGGACGTAGAGCTGGTATGTCCTTCATTGTTTTATTCTGATCAGGGATGCTGAAGGTTCTCGCTGAGACGTGCTGAAGTGAACTACAGGAGAATGGCCTTGTGCTGGGGTTGGAGGATGCTCTAGGGGCATGGCTGAGTGGCTGAGGAATTTCTGATGTCTCAGAGTGGTGTGAAATAGCAGGACCAAGACAGGAAGGAGGGGCCCTGATTGTTTAAGTGCAGGATTTTCTATTTTTGGAGCACGAGTCCAAGTAGGACAGAAACAAACTGCATTTTGGGGCAATGCTTAATGAAGTTCCTGACAGCAGCCTGTGGTGGGGGGGCTGCCTGCGGGTGCCTGCTGCTGCCTCTGCTGAAGGAAGTGGAACAGATGTCACTTTTAGGGACAGATTATGCAAAAAACCCATCAACATTTATCTTAGGGTATTGATCCGGAGGAAAGCTAAATTACAAAGCCTTCAAAGCAGCTGAAGGTTGAGGAAAGAGGAGAACAACGTTGGTGGCTGCATTGTTGCTCTGTGACCAGTGCCACCCCAGCTGCACCAGCACGGTTTGGGGGGGCTCCACGCACACCTGTATGGCTGCTGCCAGGCCTGGCACTGCTGTAAGTCTGCTTCAACAGAGCAGGAGAAAGTATTTATGGGGTTTTTGTCTGAAGGTAAGTGCTTTTTGCAGAAAAGGTTTTGCATGGTTACTGCAAGTCCAGCTGGAGGGATATAGGATGAGTATTTTTGCCTTTTGAATGCATTTAGGGCTGGGAAATGTGGATTGACAAACATGTAGTTTAATAAATATTTTCAGTCAATTAGAAGCATTGGAAGAGACACCTTCATGTTTTGGACACTTCAAAGAGAATTGAAGAGAAGAAGTAATTTAAGCAGGTTTTGCTAGAATTAATACTTGTTTTGTTCAAGATTTGAAAAATAGCTTTAGGGTGCCTAAAGGTGTAGATCCTTATGCACAGACAATGTAAATATATTTAGCTAATTTAAAAAAACCCCACTATGTTTGTGCATTTTTAAACTGCACTGGAATGAAAATCACAATTCAACTCACACAGATTCCACATAAGAAGAGAAGGCTCTGGAGAGACCTTGGAGGCCTTTCCAATACCTGATGGGGGCTATGAGAGAGATGGAGAGGGACTTTTCACAAGGACCTAGAGTGACAGGATGAGGGGGAATGGCTTTAAACTGAAAGTGGGAAGGTTTAGATTAGATATTAGAGAGAAATTCTTGACTGTGAGGGTGGTGAAGCACAGAGCAGGTTGCCCAGAAAAGTTGGGGAGCCTTCATCCCTGGAAGTGTTCGAGGCCAGACTGGATGGGCCTTTGAGCACCCTGGTCTAGTGGAAGGTGTCCCTGCCCATGGCAGAGGAGTTGGAACCAGATGATCTTTGAAGTCCCTTCCAATCCAACCCATTCAGTGATTCTATGACTCTATTACATTTTCTCTTTTAAGAAGGAGAGTCTTGAATAAATACTTTCATCCCTGTAATTACCTAAACAGATGTACATATAATCCTGGTTATTAAATAGCAGAAAATTTGGGTAGTGGGTTAAAATCAAGTGGTCTTTATATTTGAATCAAATTTATTGCTGTTAGGACAGAAATAGTTTTCCTTGCTCTCTCACTTTTCAGTCATTCACATTTGGTATTCACTCAAAGCTTAAGTTATACTCTTTCCTTACTTGCTGTAATGTCTTCTCACTGCTATGCATAAAAATAAAAGTACACCCTTGACAAAAGAAGACTTAGGAGTTTCTGTTTTACTTGATGGTATTTTATTTTGTTATGTACTAAATGTTTTGGGTTTTTTTCAATTGCATAAAGTTTCTTTGGTTTTTGGATGATAAATGTTCCTATTGTAGTGTGTAAGGCATTCTTTTATGGTTGTTTTTAATTATTATTTATGCAATGTCAGAGCTTCTGTACACTATAATTTTTCAAAAATATTTTTGGATAAAAGGCTGAAGTTCCCTTGTATATTCATAAGGCTGCTCTGCATACCATCGTGACACGATCTGTGTGATCAAAGGTACATTTTTGAAGGATGCTTTAGTTCTGTTGACATATGCGCAGACCTATGTGCTGGGGATGTTGTTTGAAGGACAGCTCACGGGGCCGTGCAGTGTGTGATTGTCTCAAAGGGAGCTGGCACCGCTCGGTGGTGAGGAGCGGTATTGGTTTGTAGAGAAAACCACGTGGAAAATTTCCATGTAAGGGAGGCTGCTGGGAAGAGATCGGCAGCTATGCCTTTAGCTCGAAGTGCTTTTCTAGCAGCTGGGATGATAAAAAAAGAAACCACCACCTGAATTGCTCTGAAATGAAGTTACCCTACCTGACAGAGAGATCATAACTAAATTTTATAAACCCTTTACTTAAAAACATTTTTACAAAGTACAAGATACTCCGGTGTGGTTCAGAGTCTGATCTAAAAATTATATTTTCTCAAGTAGGAAATGATACAAATACAGGGAGATAATTCAACTTTCAAATGGTTTGTGCTGAAGAACGCAGAATGAATGAAAAGACACAAGACAAATGTGTCTTTTGCACTGGAAGTTTATTTTTCTAGTAGGGTGCATGGCATCTATGGGCACATTGTGTGCATGTACATGTAGACAGATATTAGCACCAACCATCTTTTCAATTAAAAGAGTTTTAAATATCTTTAAAATCTGCTGGCAATAGACCTACTGATTGTTTGTTGATAATTTCCTATACACACTGTAATAACTCCATGGCACCCATTGAGAATGCCTTCGTTTCCTGCTGTGGCAGGGAGTGTTAGGAATTTTTATTCGCTGGTACAGATTTTACTCTGAGAACTCCTTAAACTGGAGAGCAAAACCATGTCTGGAATCACAACTGTTTTGGCTCTGATGTGTTCAGGGACCTTGTCTCCTTCAGTGAGCTAGTAAGTGTCATTTCTACATTTCCTTATGGTGCCTCATAAAAGAGGGTCATCAAATTTAACTGGTCTGTGATTTTTGAGAATTCAGCTTCTCTGTGCAGCAGAAGTGGCAGCTTCCTCCATCCCTTCCACAGCCTGTCTGTGCCCTGTGGGTCAGGAGTGCATGCTCAGCAAACGACTGCAGGGCTGGTTTGCACTTGTCTCATTGTGGAACGAGTGAGATGATGCTGTTTTGAAAAGAGTTTACTTTTTTGGTTGTGTTGGTTGGAAGTCCTCTTAAGTCATACCTGTTAGCTGGAGGGTTTATCTTTGCTTCACTTATGAGATATTGTACCTAAAAGAAACCACTCATGTCACATATCTATTGTGTATCATTACCCAGGCAAATAATCTTTGTAAGGTGAGGAAAAAGTCTGCTGAGTTACAGAGTATTGTGTAACACAATTTAAAAGAACGCCAATTCCAAATGATGTATTTGTTTAATCTTCAAAATTAGTCTTTTCTTTTTTCATTGAGAAGTAAAAGCTAGTACAAAGGTGTTTCAGAAAAGCAGAATAGAATTTTCTGTTGAGGGGCTTCTGTTCATTGCTATAAAAGGAAGTTGTATTTAACCTTCTGCTAAATGATGCATGGGATTTTTCCCAAATTAAAAATAGAATAGAAAGCTTGTTATCTCTGCTGTGTTAGTAAGCCTGACAATGCAAATAGTGATGCAGAGGGAGACATATCTACTCAAACCAACATGATAGCAAAAATGGATTTCATGTCTTCAAGTGCTAGGGTACCCCTTGGATAGTTCTATTCACAGCAGAAACCCAGAAGTTTTTAATATTTTTTTTCCTTTTAGTACTGAGAATGAATCCTTTATTGGTGTGGAACACAAAAAGCTTTTGGGCTTGCCAGTAGGAATTGTTAAATTAAAAAGGTTATTTCCAGAACACTTGTATCTCATCATCTGAGCACCAGAAGCAATTAAATCTTTTCCACTGTGCTGGAGAGGACTGCCTGGAATGGAAAAGATGAGACATTTTTCAAGATGTTGAAAGGATTGTGATGCTCGGAAAAGACCTGTTTAAGAATAGTTTATGACCGTTGTAGTTATAAACTCACTGCCGTAAAAGGAATGTGCTGTATGTTGGCAGGCTACCAAGTCAGGGAAAATGAAAGTGCAGCTCAGCACTATTTCAGTGCATCAGATCTTGGAGGAGCAGGAGTAGGGGGGAATCCCAATTAACCTATATTTACTTTCCTTTGGGAAGTATTGCCAGTCGTAACTATTGGGAAACAATCTGCAAATGACAGATGTATGAGCGCTTGCAAGGCTGAGAGACTTGCTGGTTTCTGCCCTTAGCCAAGAATCCTCTTTCTTCCCAGGCTTGGGGACTCCTTAATTATCTAGTTTCTTCCCTTCCTTGGGGTCTCTGCTTTTTTGTGTCTCTTTGCAGTTTCACTTTTCTCATTTCATCTGTTGTTCACAAGGCTCATACTGTTTTCTGTCTACATTAATGAAATTTCCTTCCATTTTACAATGCTCCCTAAGGACCAAATGAGAGTCCCTTGAGCAAGGACCCTCTTCTGTATTACTTAAAGGAGAAATAATTGCCTCCCTCCTCCCCTTGTTCTCAGCATAGCACGGATGTCCTCTACATCCCCACAGGCCACGTCCTTTGGTTGTTTAGAGGGGGTCAGTACCACTGCCCCGCTGTGGGTAAATGTTAGTAGTAAAATAAGGAGAAATCAAGCCCACAGTTTTCGTGTCTGTGGGAGCCAGTTGCTGAACAGGGAGGCATTAATGTGCCTTTCCCCTTGTTGCTTTTGGGGAGGGTACAGCCTTCAAAAACTCCTTTGATTATCTTCTCACTTCTCAGGCTTTTAAAATTTGGCCCCTGGACACACCCTTGGGCTTTAGTCACACCAGCACACCAGCCTCATTGTTGCTAAGCTGTTTTTTCACTAGTGGGAGAGGGGAACAATGCAGTGGCCAGTTAAGCACACAGAAAGAGTTCTTCCTGTGAGAGATTGTGAGCTTTCCATTTTAGGCAGCTTATGCTAGAGAGAATGTTAGCTTAGTTTGGTAAGTAGATGAAAATTAAATATACGTCTTTGTTTTTTGCTCAGATGTAGTGTTTTTCTAAGTATAAATCATATTTCTATTCTGGATAACCATTCTAGTATAAATGGAAACATAGATATATTGTGCCTCCTCACATAACATATCTTTTTGTCAACAGTTGAAATCGGTGAAATTATGCTGAATTGTGTGCAAAGGTTTCAGAATCTGGTTTGTTTTCCAAGATTTTTAATGATTATTTTATTGGAAAGGTAATCATTTTAGGCTGTATGATAATCTAAAATCTGTTGTGGGAATCTCATCTCTCTTAGATGGAGGACTGAAGTCTGGGTAATAAAGCTCAGACTAAAGGCTGAACTCCTAAAAATATCTCTGATTCACCTCAGTGGGAACCTTTATGCAGCCTAAGGATAAAATATGGAGGGTACTAGTCCATAGGGCTTGTCAATTGTGTATCACAGAGTGGGACTTAGTGTGAGTAGGTGAGCATTTCTGCTCATTCTCTTTTCCTGCTTTCCTCTGGTTTTCTTGTCTGATCTCAACCTTTAGACTTTTCTTCTTCTTTCCCTACTCCTGCTGTTAACAGGAGGAATATAGAAGACATTGCTGCTGAAGCTTCCCAGCTAGAATATGAAAAGGATGCCTCAGTACCATCAATAGACTGGGCTGTATAACCCCATTTCACAGGAGAATGAGGACTGGCCTATGGGCCCCGTGAGGAAGCCGTGGGTCTGGGGAGGGCCTTGTGCACCCCTCGAGCTTGAACAGCCATGGTGTGCCATGCTTATTGTGCCCGGGCAGGCATCTGCCACCTCCAGCCCTGCTGGCTCTGCAGGTGCAGGGACAACCGCTACAGTTCATGTTACGAAACACTGAACAGACTCCCCAGTTAGCAGCTTCTCTGCTTGCTTTGCAAATGATCATTCCTATAAGTAAGGGCCGTTAAAACACCTGAATCTGACAGTATCCTAAAGCCAAACTGATACTTGAAAATGTCTTATGTGCATTTTGCAGGAAGGTTTCTTAGGTCGAAGTTTCAGTTGCTCTGGGAAGGGTTTAAGAACAAAATCCAGTATAAGAGAATATGTAAAATTCAAGAAAACAAAAAGGTTTTGAACTTCACTGTTTAGGCTCCTTTCTAATAGCAGTACTAACTTCAAGTTTAAAGCGTGGTGTTTCCTGGTGTTCCACTCAAATATTACGAGGTATGGCAGTAATTACCTCTTTTATCAGGGCACAATGTAAACTTCCTAAAAGTAGACAGGATTGCTGTTTGGTTTGCACATTCCAGCACAAAGAGCTAAGAGGAACAGCTTTAATTGAGAGTCTTAAAAGTGAAGTGGGAATTCAGGTCTAATACCTCAGATTTCTGTGGCTGTAATTGAGAAGCTAATATTGTATAGGGGGAGAATATATGCAGGCAAGTGTGCAAGTTATATGCTGCAGTACTTCTGTAGACTTGTAAGGTTAATGCAATTAATTTCATTTAGAATGCTTTATTCCATTTCAGTAAGTCTTTGAGAAGCTTAAATTTATAATTGTCTTTATCATTATCCTTGCTGTTAATGATTAAAGTATTTTATTCTCATCAGACAGTGATCTTTGCAAGGTATTTTAATAGCAAATAGCAAATCACAAACTTTTGAAGACACCTAGTTTGCATTATCAGTAGGTGTACAAGCATATGAAAATCCAGAGCCAAAATCTCTCTTTAAAGGTAAATTTCATAGAATCATGGAATGGTTTGGGTTGGAAGGGACTTTAAAGATCATCTGGTTCCAACACCCCTGCTGTGGGCAGGAACACCTTCCACTAGACCAGGTTGTTCAGAGCCCCATCCAACCTGTCCTTGGACACTTTCAGGGATGGGATATTCACCACTCTCTGGGCAACCTGCTCCAGTGTCTCACTACTCTCACAATGAAGAATTTCTTCCTAATATCTAATCTAAATTATCCTTTCCCAGGCTTTTGTCAGTTACCTTTACTACTTTCTGCCAAGTGTTTCAACTACAGTACGGTGCATTGAAGCATGCAGTTGTCTAAAAATACAGTTATAAAGCACAAATGCCTATTCACAGGCTGTGTGTTTTTTGAGGGCTGAAGGCTGCCTCCTCATGGTTCTCTCAGGCTGGTGGGAGGCTAGGACAGCCCAGGTAATGAGGTGTATAAGTGTGAGAATACTTTATGCACTGCAAGTTTCAGGATTAGAGATCTTGGTTTGGAGTAGGAACTGGAACTCTTCCCTCCTTCTTTTGCTGATAAATAACCAGCAGTCATCAGCCCCCTGCTGAAAAGCTTTCCTGTACTCTGGCCTCTTGTCACAGCTGGTAGCTTCACAATGGTTTATTAAAATTCTCTTACAAGCTATTCAACATTGCCTTTACCCCACCATAGCACACACCATGAAAAACGTGAGACAGTACCTGCAAACAGTGAAGTCCCTTAAAGCCAAGTGCAATGCAGAGAGCAGGAAAGACCAAGGTCTTTGGTGTTAGCACAGAATGTGTTATGGGAAAATGACTTGGGAGTAAATAATTGTTTAGACAGAGAAAGATGTGATCTACTGAAACACTTGCTCATGTGGTTCTTTCTTTAGGCCGCACCATTTGTTCCTGCAGTTCCCAAAGGTTGATCTGTCCTGTCTGCTGACTCTGACTGGCAGCAGCTTTAGGTGAGCGAAAGCCAAATAAAAAAATAAATAACCAAATGTTAACAACTGAAATAAATATATATACAAAATACTCCACTAAGTTTTGTCAGGGAAACATTTGTTTATAGTTTGCTTTGTATCAAAATAAGTAAGTAAAACCCTTTGCAAAGCAACCGTTCAAACTTATTGCTGGACTGAAAAAAAATTTATAAAACAAATACTGATAAAAATGAAAGTGTTAATTTAACACTTGAGTACAGTAGACTCCCAGGCCTTTACTGCTTTCTAACTTCTAGTTGTTTGGCTTTCTTTGGTATGGCAATTTTTTTGCTCTTTGCTTTTTCCAGTGACATAGGAATTCCTGACAAGAGCCTGGGAGCCTGGCTCTCTGACTAGTGTGTGCCTATCTCTTAATTGTTTCCTGCCCTCCTAATGAGGCCAGAGACTTGGGGCTGGGGGAAGGGAAATTGGAAAAAACCTAGAAGCCTCACACTACTAAGGTCTCATTGGGGCAGGAAAAAAACCCTGATTCTTCCCTTAAGAATTTGTGGATGTTTTTTAAATATACTTGTAAAGAGCTAAAACTTCACACTTTTTCTTGTGAGAGCTGGGATTCTCGTGTAATTTTAGGAATTCTGGACCTGAGTTGTCAGGAATAACCCTGAATATGGAAAAATTTAAACCAGTAGTGTTACGAGCTCCTGAGACCCTTGATGTTTCCCTTACTGCTCTTAAAAACAAGATGCAGTAATACCAGAATTTAATCTCTCAAATTGTCCTTCACTGAAAGAAATTTTTCTAGTTGAAGACAGAGGTTGAAAAAACATAACCTGAGTACACACAAAATTCTTAATTTCCGAAGGACAAATTTGACCGACCACCTATGTCACTTTATAGCTAATCATTTTGGGGCTGAACTTATGTTTTCTGAATGTCCACCGTGGACAACATAGAAGCTCTTAAAATGTGGTAGTTCTCTAATATATGCCAACATTAGGATCCTGAAAGGAAGGCTTCCCTGGAGTTACAGTGCATATCCTAGAAAACTGCTTCTGAAACCCAACTAATGACATAGTTACTGCTGTGTTTGTATTATCTGTACTTACAAGATTTACGAGTTATTGCTGAGCATGGTGTCCATCTTATGAGAGCCAGGCAGATGGAAGATCCATCTTGTGCTCTGTTAAAGAGTGAAGTGCAGTGAAGGGGCTCCAAGGGGTCTGATGACACCTGGGGACAACTTTGGAGAAGCCAACAGTGTCTTGGGTGTTGCAGGCAACACAGCAAGCAGCATGTGCCAAAAAACCACCAAAACCAAACCCAAAAAGTGATGTGTAAAAGCATCATCCCCTTCCCTGATTTATGAGTTCTGCTCTGACCTGTTCACGTAGCATCTGTCCTTACAGGAAGTGGCACATTGCAGTGCTGCAATAAAGACACGGGGTGTGTACGTCTGTGTGGTGGAGGTGCAGCGCTGCAGTACTCACCGTGGCTCAGGCATGTGACCGTCATGTTAGCATTGCTGTCCCCAGGCCACCCAGCCCTAGCACTGGCAAGGTGGGGTGCTGGGCTCCCTTGGGGCTCAGGCAGGTGCGTACAGCACCAGCATGGGGGCTTTGCTTAACCTATAGCGGGCTAAGCATGTATAGTGAAGGAGTTTAAACCACCAGCAATGCTATTCCCAGGATGGTGTTTTCACAGAATCACAGAATCATTTAGGCTGGAAAAGACCTCTGAGATCATCAAGTCCAACCTTTGACCAACCACCACCTTGCCAACTACACCATGGCACCTCCCTGGGCAGTCCATTCCAATGTCCAATCACCTTTTCTGTGAAGAAATTCTTCTTAATGCCCAACCTAAATCTCCCCCGGCATAACTTAAGGTTATGTCCTCTCATACTACTGTTAGTTGCCTGGGAGAAGAGGCTGACCCCCACCTGGCTACAACTTTCTTTCAGGCAGTTGAAGAGAGTGATAAGATCACTCCTGAGCCTCAGCTTCTCCAGGCTAACCAACCCCATCTTCTCCAGCCACTCCTCATCTGACTTGTGCTGCAGAGACTTCACCAGCATCATTGCCCTTCTTCCCATGCTTCTTGTCATGCTCTGGCTATTCCTGTTAAGTAAGTCAGAGACATAAACATGGTACCTGAGCCTGCTAAAGGCTATGGCCAAGCTTGCACATGCCACAGAAAGAGCGGAAGGAAGATATGAACCTGTCACAATGTTACTGTCATTCTCCCTCAGTCTGTTCCTTGTACCCATAGAATTGGCAGGCAGGGGTGAACCACCACCTTGTTAATTGCAATGAGTTTGACTCTGCACTTCTTTTTAATGATTCTTCACAAGCCATTCTTACCAGTCTGTAAGCTTCCTGCAGCAGTTGTATGTGTGCAGTACCTGGCACCCGGAGGTCCCCTCTCACTGGAACTACTGGGCATCGCTGTAATGTACAGAGTAAATAGAAATAGCTATCAAAGCATCAGCAGCAAAATATTAAAATGGATTAACTGCAATAAAGTACTTTCATGGATTCTCAGTGGTATTTTATTGGGCCTTCAGGACTTGTGTATCCTCTGCGTCTTTATGAATACATGAAAGTAAATAATAACATTTTCGTGAACACTGTAATACTTGACAGTTTCAAGAGGTTGGGATCTATTTTCTAATCCTCGGGAATTTCAAATAATTTCCTTTAAGCTGTATACACTTGAAGGAGGGAGGAAGAGGAGGGCAAGGAGGCGGT
>VYXC01001349.1:339968-491900 GCA_013397175.1 Platysteira castanea
GAGGGCAAGGAGGCGGTGTTGCTCGGGGCTGTCAGTGCAGCACCTCGCAGGAGTGCGCTGGGCAGCGGCCGCCAGGCGGCGCCGCTCGCGCGGGCCGCTGCGGGCTGCCCGCCAGCAGGGGGCGCTCGATNCGGCTGGGGGCTGGGTCCTTATCATCATAGAACGGTTTGGCTCGGAGGAGACCATTAAAGGCCGTCTAATCGAACCCCCAGCAATGGGCAGGGACAACTTCAACTACATCTGGTTGGTCAGAGTCCCGTCCGGCCTGACACTGAATGCTGTCACGGATGGGGCGTCTACACCTGCTTGGGGTGTTCTACAAGTGTCCTTCCTCTCAGAATCTTGTTCTTCAGGACCAGACCGTAGTCAGTCTGCCCCGCGTCGGGATAGCCCCTGCTGTGGGCCGTGGCGGGACGCTGCCTCCGGCGGCTCCTGGGCTGCCACAGACGAAGGAGCGGGCCTGAGAGGAGGCTGGGAGATCTGCCCTGCTGCTGCACAGCCACTTGGGGCTTGATCCTGCTTCCACGAGAGTCCCAGAGAGTTTCTGTACCGACTTGTGTTGGGGATTGGCTCTAGTCCTGCATCACATAATCTTCTGAAGTGAGCTGTGACTGTGCATGGCTGGGCTATAAGGCAGCTGCATTTCCTCTTTCCCAATGTGGAGTGAACGGAACAATTAGTATTTGTGCATTAAACCCTTCTGAAATAAAATCTCATGACTGCCATCTCTCTGTTTGCTGTATCTGAACTGGCTGGAAGATTGTTTAAATATATCTCATGGACAGTTTACAACATAAATTATTTCCTGCCCTTGAAAAGCCATGGTTATAAGATATCTGGCAAGTTTATTACAATGAAATGTCACATTCCTCAAACAAGTCATCAAAAGAACAATTTTTAGCAATGACTGGTTTCCAGCATTCACCATTCAGAAATGTTGCGGAGTGTGATTTTGGTTTAAATAAATAGAAAAAGCCTGCATCTTTGATCTGCCCAGCATTCCTGGCTGTTCCAAGCAGGATTCCTACTATCTAGCTGAGGTTCTAAGGTTTTTTTCCTTAGTACCTCTGCACTTGTGACTAGGCTGCTACCCCAAGCTGCTCTCATTTGGGTATCTAAGGCAGCTGTTGTGAATGCCCCCTATAAAAATGTCCAGTCCCTCTCACTTTGTAGCATACAAAATGGTTTCACTGAATACTGTATAATATGTATCAAAATGTTGGGGAGAGAGATAGCAGAAATGGGTTAAACGCACTAAGAAAAGTGCATTTCGAATTGTGCTCCCATGTGGTGGTCTTATAAAAATTTAAGTATTGTTTTTTTCTGTGAATGTATCTTAACATTTTTGATGTTTTAATTTGTTCTCATATTTTTTTTTCTTTTTTTTTTTCTTCCCTACTCAGCCCCTGTTCTTTGCCTCTGGTTTTGTTGGTGAGGATATCACAGTGATGTCTGCATTCAACCTGCTGCATTTGGTGACAAAGAGCCAGCCAGTGGCCCTGCGAGCCTGTGGGCTTCCCTCAGGTTGAATGGGTGCTGCTTGTTGTGTCATGCATAATGAAGGCCCTTGTAGGAATGGGTGTCTCTGCTGCAGGAAACAATGTGCTATGGGTTGCTCTGTTTAAATTTTCCTTTGAAGCAGAAGTTTATTTGCACTTTTTTTTTTTTTTCTTTTGGTAAAAGTCACTGGCTTGACTGAGCAATTTCATATCCGAGATTTTAAGAAGCTTGGAAATGCTGTCTGACTTCCTTGTCCAAAATATCATCTCTTAAATTTTATATTATTTTCCTCATTCTTGGCAAAATCTGTGTAATTAAACTGAAAATACTTTATTAAACACCATTCCTAATTTTGAAAGAGGATATCTAAAAGAATTTCACATGGTGATTGCTATTAAATCATAGGACTTAAAAATATTTTCCAAAACCTTTAGCAGTATACTATAGTTATACTCCATGTGTTTCTTTCCACATTTTTATTATAAATCAAACACATTATACTGAAAATTATGTACAAAAAGTGTGCAGAATTTAAAACTTAATTCTTTCATTCCTCTAACAGCATATTCTTTAGTTACATGACACTTCTCTACATAACTAAATGGAAACATGCAATTTAATGCCCATATGCAGCTGCACTTTTCATGTAAGGTCCAGATTTGTCCATTAGGTCTGGGAAGGGTGCCATAAGACCCCATCTCGGTGAACTGATTATATCATGAAAACCTTGAACCTAAGTATTTTTTGTTTCACTTAAATGGCAACAGTCTGTAATGTCAGCATAATAATGTCAATGTACAGGGTTTTGTGGAAGAAAATATAAGCTGTACTGAGTTAATTTGGAACATCACTAGGAATTTTCTTGACACCCAAATAAAAAAGATGCAGTCCTGGCTGATCCGTGTTTGAAGCCTCAAAAACGAGCCAGCTTGGCTGTTTGTGCTACACTCACAACTGGTTCATAAGTGCAGAATGTTACAAGCCGTTTCTCCCAGACCTGGACTTAGCAAGCATATGGAGGTGATGTTTTAAAGACTTTTTTTCAGTGATAAGACATCAGTTTTCAAGCTGATGGATTTTCCTAAGGCTTATTAGACTTTATTTGAACTAAATCTGAGTCCAATTTTTGCAGCATTTACATTCCATTTCCCCCACATGTGGACAAAACTCCCATTAACCTTGATAGGAGCTGCAAACACATATTGAGGAAGAGAGAATAACCCGCATTGTGTCAGCTTGACCTCCATTTCCTGTTATATTTGCTGCTGAGCCAGATTTAAAATCCTAAAAATATAGCATAAGCAAATTTCCTTAGCCCTCATTATGCACCTTTTGATGTGTGCTCATATTGCTGGTGTCCACCTTAAAATGGGGACACTCAGTCTTCTGGCCATTTTGTTCCCACTATGAAAAGAAGATCTCTAAGCTGATCAGCCAGAAACACACATAACCCGTGGGAGGTTTTGCTGTTCTGTACCTGTTGGCAAAGCACTGCATTAGCTGTTTTGCCAAGCTGTTTTTCTGTCATAATCCAGTAGTCACATTTTGGAATAAAAAGTTAACACTACTATTTATTCCCATCCATTAGCTCCCCAGCTGTGGGACCATTAATAGACTGAGTTCTGCTGACTGACTACTTTATAGAGATATATATAGAGAGATATTTATATATAATAAGCACAAATTCATCTGCTAACAGTGGAATAATATACAATCACATATCTCACATATTTTAAGAGTAATCTAAATTCCCCAGATACTTAAAAATTAACATAGGCTTGCTTTGCCCCTGGTTTGTTTTTTTGTGTGTGATGTATGTAGGAGGTTGCAAGTAAATGGCATAGCATGTATCAAATAAAATATGGGAAGGAGATGTAAAGCCAACATCTGCTTAAATGCCACAATGCCCTGTAACTTTGGCTTCTCAATATACAGAGGACACCCCAACTTCTCATGAATTTTTTATAATATAACACTTTGAGCTAGTACTTTTCTCACCATCCAGTTCTGTGTGAATTGCAGCCCTGTAACCATACCAGCATGCTGTGTGTCCACCGAGTCTGGGATGGTGTGGAGCTTGGCCACCTTCTAATTCAGTGGCAAATTCCTTATGGAATGAGACTTTTTAACCTTCTGGAACCTGTGCTCAGAGTAAGGGAGCAAAGTGCTGTCAGAGGAGTAAATGGGGCTTTCAAACAATGCTTTAAACGCTATGCGGTTAAATATTCGCAGGACAAGGACTTGAATGAAAGTATTGTTTCAATTTCTATGGTTGGAATGCTACCTCTGTCCTTCCTGTAAGGAACAAAGTAACACAATGCACTATATAATATATATTTAATAGATAGTTGTAGATCAGAAATAAGTGATGTTTTTCTCTTCCCCCCTCCCCCCCAATGAAATTATCGAATACTGTTGGGAGGTATCTTAGAATAGAGATGACCTGTCCCTTCTTTGAACCACTATTTGTAAGCACTTGTGAGTTTCACTTGTGCTGGTGAAGTGTTTTCACTTGTTCTTTTTCTGTTTGTATATCATCACCTGGAGTGAGGATCTGTTCTTCCAAATTGTATTTTTAAAATATTTTTTTTGTCTGAAGTTAGTACTAAATGTTTCAATGTGTGCAAAACCAGTGCACTGTTTGCCCATAACATTTTTTATAGACAAGATGGCAAGTCTGAGCAGGAGCAGGCGCTCCCAGTAGATGGCACTAGGCATTTGCTGTTCTGCACAACCAGGGCTATACGAAAAGCTTCCTGTCTAGGAGTCACTCATATGGAAAGTACACCCTGAGACCTTAGGAACAAGTATTTTAAGAAAAGCAAGAGCACCGGGAAAAAGCACAATCTTCACCCGTATGCAGACTACCATCACATTGGTGCAAGGTTTCTTCACTGCCAGTAATGACTACAGCTCTGTTGTGTGTGTTGTTTGACAATGAAGTGTTGCTCCTTGAGCCTGTTTTATTAGAGTTGAATGCTCTGAATTTCTTTGGAAATGTAGGATGCACTCAGCACTTGCCAGGATTCAATTCACAGAAATTAAGTCTTAAAAAAACCCACTTCAAAATCACAACAATCCCCACTAAACTTTTAGTATAAAAACTACTTCAGCTGCTTTATGCATACTGAGAAGCAACTGATACGAGTCAAGAATAAGCAGATTCCATGTACATATGTTTTCTGAAGCAGACCACCAAGCTGTAAAGTAAAAAGATAGCTTATATTGCTTTTCTGTGTCTTTTTATTCTTATGGGTTCTCATTTCTTAAAAAGACCCTTTATTTCTTTAACACTTTGAATGTTGTGCTGCTTACATCACATTTTTTGCATGTGATAATTTGGCTTTTCCTCTCCTGTAGATCAAAGAAAATTATGGTGCTTGTAAAATTAAGTAAAAGTAATGATGAATAAATTACAGGGGTAGACTTAGGGCTGGGGTTTTTCTTCTGTATAGTAAAGTCCTAGGCAATATTAAATGGTTGTGTAGTGTTTAATTACTAAAATAACTACTAGTAGGAAACCGTACTTTTCTAGCATTAGATTAAACTACAATGCATCTGTATGAGTATGGTGCTGGGCATATGGTGTAAGTCTTTATTAAGTAAATATCTATAGCATAGTTTCTCATTGTTTCATTAAATCTTTGTTAATTCTAAGTTTCAATATAATGCCTTTTTGTAAAATTGAAATTAATAGTGAACAGAAAATTACTGGGTCTCAAAATTGGATTTTTAGCAGTAATCTGTTAACATAAAGGATTACTTTCAGGAGCAGATCTTGAAAACATTTGCATATATGAATTATTTGTATGCATTTGTTCCTCTGAACTCTCAAACTGCTCATGTCAATGAAATATCCGTGTGCATACTGTTTGCCAGTATGGCGTTAACAACAGAAATTTAGAAAAGACCTCAGTCTTGTAAGTTCAAAGTATGGTAGTTGCTGTCAAACTTTGTGTGACTTGGGTATGACTAAAGGTTTCATATTGTCTGTTACTATGTTCAGAGATATAATTTCTATAATATGTTATAACTTCCCCGTAGTTTTCCGTAATGTGTATCACCAGAGATGTACTACTACAGATGTCTGTTCGCATGGTCCAAAAGAAAATAAAAGTAAGACTGATATTGTATAGCATAAACCGTCCATACAGCTATGGTTAAATACCTATCAATGTTTTCATTATAAATTCATATTTTCTAGGGTTTATATCTTGAACATAAAAATTTGCTCTGGGTTTAAGTATGCCATGAAAGGTCTCACATGAATGTACTTGTTCCTCCAAACTGGCTGGGGGACAAAAATTAACTCATTTGTATCCAGCTAAATTTTAAATATATGCAAATATCAATTTGGATCAAAAATAGATTTTAAAATTTAAAACATGTTTACTGCCTCCCAGCAGTTTTGAGGAAGACTCTTGAAAAGTCTGTGAGATACGCACTGTGATCACAAAAGTAAATAGCATGTGTAACCATTAATATATCCATTAACCATTATAACCTTATTATATAAATGTCTATGTTTGCCTTTTAGTCATATGATAGTAGAACATGTGTTATCATAATAATGCACAACATTATCATATTTTAGGGATGGCTTTAAAATGAGTTTTAAAAATTATATATAGCTGTCTTAATGGGAGTATATTTGATACAGTACTGTATTTACAAATGTTTATTTTGTACAGTAGTATTCAGTATAGAATGCCTTATTTACTGCACTTTAAGATGAAATTTATTAGTAGATATCTCTTTGGGAGTAATACTCTTAGGAGTGTCTGATATTTGACAAACTTGGGATCATAAAGAAGACTAGAAGCCTTCTGTTACATTCCCTAGAGTTTGTACTCTGTTTTTTTGCTCTTTTTGAGTCTTTGTTCTGGTGGACTTTTATACTGTCCCTCATTTTCTTAGGAGACAGATGGTGCTCATCCCTGCCTCACCTGGGTGGAGGCTCCTCAGTGATTCTTGCACCAGGATGATGAGACATTTCTTGTGCTCCCAGATCAAGCACAAAGACAGTCCCTTAATGTGTTCCCTGATGGATCTTTTAAGGTTGTTTTATTTCTCTTCCTGCTCCCATAGAAGATCCACCACAAACCATTTCCACCCTTCTTGCAGGAATATTTTTATTCTGGGAGTTCATAAACTTCCTGTGTTCCATTTCTGAGCCTTCTGCAGCTCAAGCTTAGGGTGTTTTCTGCTTAGTTGGGTATGGAAAAGATGAAGTTTCAGCAGGGTGTTTCTGGTTTTTAAAGTTTCTCATGAAAAGTTACCTTTTTTAGTTATTGGAGTGTCTAAAAGAAGGACTGTGAAGTCCTTTAAGGACTGCCTTCACTTTTTTCCTTTCAATTAAAAGCAACTCCTGGCTTTGTCTTTACTCTGAGGAGTATGTGATGAAGGTTTCAGAGAAGAATATGATGTAAAGGAGATATGACAGCACATAGAAAGGAAGGAAATTTTCTATATTGCTAAGCTGAGGGAGGACAAGCAAGAAAATGTGCAAGAAACAAATGTGAACTCTAAAGTCAATAAGAGTATGTTGGGAAACAATAGAGGAGATGATCACTTAGGGAATGTATGAGCTTGGAATTTGATGGAATATTGAATGGATCTAGAGTGTGGACTGGAAGTCAGGCACTAGAGGCTCGAACATTACCATATCTTAGCTGCTAGGTTAGCCATAGATTGCTACAGCACAGATCATGATCTGGAAATAAATTAGTAGAGAGGAGTTGTGTCCCAGAGAATGCTAAGAAGGGGAAGTTGTTCTTAGTTACAAGCTAAACATGTGTCTCAGTTTGTGATTTCCTTCGGAAGAAGCTGTGTTGGAAAGGGATGCATGACTAGGGCATGAAAGTGCCCTCTGCTCGGTCTGGAGAAGAGGTTCTTGTGGGACAGTAGGTGCTGGCAGCCCAGGTCTGGCACTGGCAGCTTTGTGCACCATGGGTAAGAACTCCCTCAGCGATGCTCTGGCTCAGGTCAGGGAGTCCCGAGGAGAGCAGAGCAGGGAAAGGCTTGACTGACTCCTCTTAAAGCTGTTTTACAGGGCTTGACCCCATCTTCTTGACCCATAAGGCATGGCTGAATTTTAACAAAACATAAGGAGTTCCGGAAGGTTCATTAGACAATGAAGTTGGCAGTTACAAATCTTTTTGACTGTTCCTCTACTTTTAGTCCTGAAGCAGATTGAGAGGGCAGGGGGCTACAGTGTTTTCTGTGGTGGTCATAGCAGAGCATGAACTGGAGCACAGAGTGTCCCAGCAGCTCCTGTCTTCATGCTGGGTATGTTCCTCAGTGCTTGGAGAAGTGCGATGAAAGGCCACAGAGCAGGCGATGCCTGCTTGTGTTTGCAAAAGGGTTCCTTACCCTCCACAGTTGAGACAGATCAAATTTTGCAGGGGGTTAGATCTAGGCTGTTGTGGAGAATTGGGGGAGAGGAAAGACCTTCCCCAAGCCCTCTCCTATCCTCCACCCCCATCCCAAGTACAGATTGTGGAACCCGAGTCTTGAAATCCAGTGCTTATTTCACAGGCCGCACATCACTATTGTGGAGGAAGCAGCAGGAGGATTTAGCAACAGCCTGAATGCCAAAATAAGCTACACACCACTGCTGGCAAATGCTGACTTTTTAATTGTTTCTGCTGCCGTGTTAAACCTTTATTAAAGCTGTGTGAATAAACTTATTTTGATGGCTTACTGAAATATTTTAAATGCAAAGGGTAGTGTAAAGCACTCCTAGTAAATTCATCTTAATTCCACTATTAATAAAATACCTTTCCATATGTTGTGCACACTTTTATTGATTCTGGCAGAAATCTATTGACCAGATAAAGAGTGCTCAGTGTCTCTGTCTTTCTTGTTTTTAATTTAAACAAATGTAGTGCCTGTGAAAGGTGCTAGGATAATATCAGCAAAACAAAAGTCTCTTTATCTGTTAAGGGGGAGAGGAAGAGAAATACATCATTATAAATATTCCCCCCTCCACTGCTGTACCAATAGATCTTGATCTTTTCTTGCCTGGTTTGCATCCAAGAGTAAGGCAAATAGGTCAGCTGCCCTGTGCACTCTGTCTTTGGCCATCTCAGCAGAAACGATAACAACTGTGGCAGTTTATAACATAATGAGCTCTCGCTCCACTTAATTGAGGGTTCTTCTATTCACCAATCTCTGCTGAGGAGCCACATGCTGTTGTTGCTGCAGTACTAGTGAAGATGACAGCTCAAAAAGCTCCAGAGGAAGCTGCCTTCATTTCCACCAGCTAGTGCAGTGGTGGTGATGGACTCCTCAGTCATTATAATTTGGAAAGGTTGTGAGACCAAGATTGTGTCTGGTAGTGACATTTATTTCATTAATGTCAGATAAGGAAGTAAAGTAGACATGCCTGGAGAGGACAAAAGGAGCTGGTTTTCTTTCCTTATTCCCACTATGCAAAACAGTCTTTTGTTAAATGTTTTTTATATTCACAAGGAGGGGAGGCAGTCTGAGATTTCTTTTCCAGGGAATGTCTCTTTGGCTTGCATGGCCGCCTTAGCCATGTAACTTGCCGCAAGCATGTTTGCAGACCTCTGGAAACAACAGATACTGCCTATATGGGCCTGCTGGGGTCCCAATACCACTTTATGTGGAGAGAAAACAAGTGCATAGGTAAGATACATTAGCTGTCAGTTTAAGGAAATTTTTTTTTTTAATTTTTTTTTGGTGCTTGGGAAATTTGCTATCTTACATGGGAGATTTCTGATGGTGATTCGAAATATATGTGTTTGTATTAAACAAGAGCTGTGCTGATAACCAGGTGGAAAAAATAAATGTGACAGCTCTGTTACTTGATTGTATGGGAAGTTTGCAAATTTGCAAAGAAGGGGCTTGCCCTTCCCTTGTGGCCAGCTGACCCTCCTGGGTGTTAAGTAAATAATTTTTTTTAAAGACAGTTAGTTTTTGGGTGGTGTTCTTTTAAGATAGAACCTGGCATTTGACCCAAAATTCGAACTGCTGTCCTGGTACCTGGCTTTTGGATTTTCAATGCACAATATAATGGAAATGGTCTTCGCTCCATTACTTCTAATGCTTGCATGAAACTGCAAATGGTATTTCAACAGCAGGTGGGAGTTAGCTACCTACAGCAAGAAAGCAAAGGAGCCACAGATCTGTTTTTCGATGTGTAAAACATTTACAGGGGGTTTTTAATGATGAAGTTTGAATTTTACTCAAACCTGACCTCCCAGCATTTCAGAGTTTCTTTTGCAACATCTATCCTAGTCACCAGCAGGCTAAGGTAATTTGAAATGGCTCGTGAGGGGATAATAAAAAAGAACTATCATGTTGAGTACAGGTTTTATAAAACTGTGTTTTCCAGATACAAGCCAATAGAACTGTTTGCAATGTAACCAATCTCAAGAGTTGTTCTTCTTTAAACTAGATGGCAGTTCCTGGCTTGTTTGCAGTGAGAGAACACTGCAGCATTCTCCCAAGGCTAAAGACTAAAGGCTGCAGAAAACAAACTAAACAGAAATTAAAATATGCGAGAGAGAGTTGTGGGTTTGCCTTTTCTTAATCAGACAGAAAGGCAAAACTGTCAACAAGAGGCATAAACTGTGTAAATGAAATTTAAAGTAATAAGAAATGAGAGATTCCACTTTTAATAGCACTAAGTGTTAGCAATAGTATATGTAAGGATATTTATTTAAAGAAATGTATGCAAATATTTTTTAACTTTGTGGAATTCCTCTTAATATCAGTTTGAGGTGATTTACCATTGATCTACCAAGGTCTGACCCACTCACAAGGGGACAGACTTTGGGAAGTAGAGATGTATGCTTAGAGCCTGATCCTGTAATCTGTTGTACATTCATAGACCCTTAAGTAGCTGTGCATATTCCCAAGGGTCTGCCTACACAGGTCACATTGAAGGATTGGGGCTGGGGTGGTATATGAAAAATAGAATGTACTGAAAGGCCCCTAAAAACTGCTTGGGTATATTAAAAGGAGTAGTACTGAAAACTGGAAGCCCAATTTATTATATGGCTATGCTCTGCTGGAACATTTGATCTTGCTGTATTTAGTTCAGGAAGTCTAAATGGTATGCACTCAGTGCATGACTGTAATGCCCATTAATGCTGGTGGAATATAAGCATACGTAGAAGAGGAAAAATGTATGTTGTGTCTTCCATGCAGTTGAAATGAGTCAATTTCAGTGATAGGAAGCAACAAAATATAAGAGGAAATTGTTAGAATGCTTCAAAAGACTGTTTGATATAGGAAAGCCATCAGGCAAAATGCCACCATATTTCAGGGCATGTCAGACACTAATCACCACCCTCTGGTGTGTTGGAACAGGTGAGGGGCTGAGTGGTGAGGAGTAATGGTCTGCTAACTTGTGTCCATCTGTCTGAACATATCTTGTTGCTGGTTTTCTTGTGATTGCTTATAGGGAAGGAATGTTATGAACCACAGGTTTGAAAAGGTCAGTTGGAACTTATATGTGAGGTGAAATGCTTAATGTCTTCATTATCAGGTAAACACTCAGAGAATACTTTCTGTTTACTTAATTTGTACAGCAGACTTCAGAGTTGAACTCTGAAATGCCCATAGTTTGCAGGTGAATCGTAAATGGCAGCATGCACTGCCTTGCTTTTCAAAAAAAACCCCATTCCTAAACACGAGAATACCATGAAGGCTCTAAGAAGGGTTTCTGTTGATGTTTTTTTCACCCTCCTCAGGTGGTTTTTTTTTGTTGTTTTGTTGGGTTTTTTTGGGTTTTTTTTATGTTTATGCATAAAGATTTGTGAGCCTGGTCTTTTCCTCACAAAGCCTTCCGCCCTGCTCCAGAGGGCTGAAGGCAAGTGCCTGTTGATGACAGCTGCCTGCACACTGCTCTTCTTAGGAGTGCCAACCCCAAAGAAGGCACCATGGAGTGCTGATTAGAGAGACTTAATCTGACCTTCAATCCTGCAGTGGAATGTAAAGGCAATTTTGTCTGCCTTCGCAGGCCAGTGTTCACCTCTTTAACAGCTGCATCTAACTGGAGTTCAGAACATAGCTGTCCTGGGGTTTTCTAAAAGTCATTGCTGAGAGCACCACCTCCAAAAAACAAAAGTGCTAATATAGATCCTATGAATCCAGGCTCTTTTATTCTCATACTGTATTTAATTAAGTCTCACCTTTAATCAGTAACCACACTGATATCATGCTGTTTGTAGAACTGATGACCTTTTCTCTCATTTGCCTCAAACTGTATGATTTGTCAATGAACTGTGAGCCTGCCTTTATGGCTGAGTTGCCAAAGCATTTTGTTGCCTGTATGGAACCCTTTCCACAGCTCAAACCTCATGCCATCTATGGAGAATCAGACTGAGGAAGGTGGTCCGCCTGCCCATTCATTCTCGTTTAATTATGAGTTCGATAACAGCTCCATTACTAGTGGCAATTTTTCTCATATTGGGCATATCTTGGTGTAGCTTTATGTTGTTCCCTCCCAAGATGCAAACAGTTGGCTTGATCGTGACAGTCATCTCATGTCATAAAGGAACAGCTGCAAAACCAGAAGCAGCCACTCTTTTACTGAAAACTGTGCACTTTTGTCCCTCTTGCATGTAATTTTTTTCCTAACTGAAGGAGTGTATTCCTGGAACCTCATCCAGTAGTTTCTCGGATTCATTGCATTTTTATAGAAGCTTGTAGGCTATTCCTGCTTCAGATAACATACCCTTACATCTTCTGCAGTCAGAGATGAGTCTTGCTTTACCTCCTTGCCTCTATAGCAGTAGGGAAATAGTGTGATCCATTTACTGAGCTGTTTGTTGCTAGCAGTTAAATAGTAAGTGCAATTAATTGAATAGGGCCATTCTTGAATGCTGAGGGCTGGACCAAGAAATTTCCTTTATAATTTGTAGTGCAACTTTTTGTTGATCAATACTCAAATTACAAACTTGAAGAATCCTTTGTTTGGGTCAGTTGCATTTTACCCCAATGCAGTTTGGCAGAATTCCCCTGTAGACATAAATAATTGTTTGTATTATAAAACATGTGGTTAATTATTAAAACAAGGGGGGCAAAAGTTCATTTTCTGGCATGCTTCCTTCTTCTGATCTATGTTGTAGATCATGTGGCATCTAGAAATTTTCTTATGCATATAGTGAACCCATAGATTGGAGAACATGAAATTTGTAAAAGAGAAGAAAAATGATTTAAGGAGAGTAAAGGGGGCATACTGACCATTTTTTAAAACAGTCAGTATTTTCTCCTTTTTCATGGTGAGGTTATGCTTAGTTTGCTTTTTTTGCAGCAGTTAAGGAGCAAATAGATTTTTTGTAAAATTATGGGTAGATACTTTAAAAATTGAAGAGATGTTGGCTTGTAAGATTCTTTGTTGCTCTCTTGTCTACTTTTTAAAACTAAAATTACAGATAAAAGACTGTCTCTCAAACAGTTTCTTTCTGAGCTGTGTAATGCAAGATAACAATAGCTATTTATATAATGCATATGCTTCCTTTCCCTGTTAGCTATACTTTGAAAGACTTATTAGTCCTAGAGTTCTGCACGTTTGGAGAATAAAAACCTCCAGAGCTTGACATCTTTAAATAAGCAACCAAATGTTATAAAGAACAAACCTCACTTACAGTTAGGAAACAATATTTACATTTAAGGTTGAAAAGCCAGGATGTAGGAAAATTTTGCTAATTTGGAAGGTGACCTTTAAGTGCACCAAAACCAAATAATTTGTAAGCTATGGCACAGGGCACATTCCTGCAAAATTTGTGTGAATACTGCTTTAGTGGTTCTTGAAAGACAAACAAAGAGACCTGGAATGAAATCTTTATCCCTCTCCGAAATAAGATTGAAGCTAACAAAGGCATACAGCAGCGCTCTTTCAAAGCTTGCCATTAAAACGAAGGCTCTGCAGCACAGCTAATGAGATGGGTCAGAGTGGAAAACAATCTGTTTTTAAGAATGTTTAGATCAAAAGTAATTTCTAATCTATGAAATAAAGTCGCTTTTCAGTACTTTTCTTTCACTAGTAAAGCTTTTAATGTTTGCACTATTTACTTCAATCAGATGTTTTCAATTTTACTTTTTTCTTCCTGAAAATACTTCCTAGGGTTAGTCAGTAGTGACCAACAGCATTATTCTTTTTCTCTCTCCCCTATTCACCAACCCCCACACATTAAAAAATTGAGAAAAGAAGAGGGGGAGGAAGAAGGAAACATCTTTTCTTAAATGATTTGCAAGCATCTGTGCTTTAAGCTACTTTTTATGAACGCTCCTTAGTAATGACTCAAGGTAAAAAAGCAGAAAAGCATCCAATGTTAGGAAATTGCAATCCAATACCTTGTAATTTAAACCTGCCATTGCCTCTCCTGTACTAAATGACATACAGATGGGTAGCTCTGTTGCCTCTACTTTGGGAACACAATTGGTCTTTTTATGAGTGTATATACATTACTGGCAAAGAATATTTTTTGTTGGGACTGTTTATTTCTTATTGCACCATATTTTAATTACTGTCATAATTAGAGTGCTTTTTCACTCCTGTATTTTGTCAGCTAAATTTTGCCAATGATTATCAAAGTTACCTGAATATTTTGCAATTTATGTTACTACTTTGGGAGTTTTCATTCCCAAAAGAAACCTTATTGGGTTTTTTTGCTTTTCTGATGTGAATTTTTGCACTATGCAAATGTGGATTTTTTTACAGTAATCCTTATGTACTCCTTGGATTTTCTGTGTGAACTAAGCAAAATGTTAAGATTAGATTTTCAAAGGAGGGTAATTTCAATAGCAACCCTAAATTTTACAATTTTATTGTTGAACCCTGTACAGCTTTGTGCATAAAGAAATCACTTACTTCTTAGGACTCCTATTCTAGTGCTTCAATATTGAAAAAAAGAAAATGGCTACTGTTATAAAGAATGAAGATACAACTAGAAGTTAAATCAACCTTACTGTAATTCTGAAGGTTAGAATTGTTTTTCAGCTACTTTAAAGGGTACTGAAATTGCTAGACATTGTGGCTAAACATCATATGCCCATTACCGTAAGTCTCCAATATAGATGTCTTGTAAGGAACGTTTCAGCTGTAGTTGGGATTTTGCAGATTTTTTTTTAATGGTCAGAAAAATGGTACTTTCTTGTGAATGACTGTGTGTGCAACAGTTTAGTGTGTAACACACCGGAGGGCTTTGGCTGTAGCACATTGTCACTGCTCCAGTGGAATCACCTGGCTCTCTATAAAAATTCTCTTCTAAACTTGGATTTGAAGAAATAATCAGCTGCAGTGTAGCTGAGCCATTCTTTGTGCATTAGGGACCAGTCTGGTCATTGACAAGTGAATGCAGAAGCTATGCTGTGGCTGTCTGCCAAAGCAATTATTCAAGATTTAAGCTAAAAAGACTCCTTCTCCCATATCCTCTCCTTTTGCAGGGTCATGTAGGGATAAAAAGGACTGTAAGGTGGTCTTTTCCCAGGAGGAGCTGAGGAAGCGGCTGACACCCTTGCAGTACCATGTCACTCAGGAGAAGGGGACTGAAAGGTAAGGCAGGATGAAGGAAACTCAGACCTCAAAACACAGGCATCTTTCTTTTCCACCCCTCCTCTCACTGCTGTTTCCTCACCTTCCCTACCAAATTTTGTTGGTTGTTTTTTTTTTCTCCCAGGATTTCTGCACTTGTTTACTAACCCCTACAAATTAACACTACTGCAAAGACAAGCATCTGCAACAGGGGGCCAGGGCCAAGGGTCTTATGTGACTTTTTCTTTTAATGAACACTGCGTGTCTTATAAAGTCACTAGGCTCATGTTTAGAGTCTGTTTCTAGTTTACTACAAAATGTGTGGAAGTAATAGTGGTTTAGGTACACTTTTTTTGGAAGACATCGCAGTAAGCAGAACCACGAGGGAAATGGCCCCGTGCCAGGAGGCTGGAGTTTTGAAGGTGGCCATTGTAAGTATAGACGCTTTGGCTGCAGAAGGAAGGTAGCATAATTTAGTTCTTTTCCACCCCACTCTAATTTCTTTTTGAAGCACATATGGAGAAGGTATTTATTGGCTCATTTGTGGTTGGAATGTCAAAAATTTTCAATAACTGCCCTCACATGGCTTTAGTCGCTGGAAGCCAGCCTCAAGTCTGGGAGGGAAAGAAAAAGGACTGGCTCCAGGATTGTTTTTAGTGAATAAAGTCTCTCTCTCTCAGCTGATTCCAGCCAAAGGTAACTTGCCAAGGCCCAGCCATTTTTTGTTGTCTAATTTATACCCCTGAGCTTGGCGTAAGGCCCTGGCTTTACCTCTGCTCTAAACGTACTAATGATGTAACTGCTTGTTTTCATTCATGAGCTGAAAGGGCTCCCCGCTGCACGTGGGGTCCTGGTTAACAGGCAAACCTCTTCCTGACAGCACTGAATTTGGTGGCTGAATGTGCCAGAGAGGCTGGTGGGGACAGTCCCTTTCTCTGCCCCAGCCCTCTCCGTCCTGCCGCAGCCCTGGCGGGTCATAGGGACGGTGGCCTTTGCTGGGAGGCCTGTCTTACCTTCTCCCTGGCCCTCCACGGTCTTGTGTACGGGACCAACAACGTGATTTAATGCACACAAACAATCGGAGATTAGGTCATTCTTAAAAATCGTGTTTATAAAAAAAATTGGACCTCATAAAAAGGGTGAAAGGATAATAAAAACAAGCTGCTGAGCACATAGGCTTTTTGTTGGGCTAGCGCAGCTGATTCGTATTAGGTGAATGACCTCCTAGCCTTTTAGATTGTTAACTTAGAAAAATATTCCCTTAAAGCTGGAATATTGCTTTTCAACTGAAAATATAAGGCGCGCACAGCTTGAAATCATGGACCAATTATTTCATTTTCAGCTACAATGTCTCTGCCGCCCGGGCAGCCTGTGTTGGCCTGACCCAGCGCCACGGCTCTGCAGTGCCCGGGCGGCCTCACACCTTGCTCCACTGCAGCCGCCAAGCCCTGCACACGGCCCAGACATGAACACAGAGAGGTGTGGCAGGTTGAGCTACATGCCAAACAATCCGTGTTTGCAAAAACTTGACATTTCACTTGCCAGATAGGGGAAGACTCCAGTTTTACCCCTTTTTGGTTTTGTTGTTGTTCCGGCCTTTGAACTGTGGGACAATATGCTTCCTTTTGCATGATGCATAACATCTGAGGCACACTAACGAGGACATTCCCCTTTTCCTGTGCCTGCTTTATTTGCTACCTTTAATAAAAAACAACTGCCAACTTTGAAATCATGGGATTTTTCTATAACTTTTTTCTAAAGACTCAGCTACTTTAATAATTTAAAAAATCCCAAATTCCTTTATTTAATTTTAAAATGTAGTGTTGTTGTTTTCCCAGTGCCTTTGAGGGGGAGTACACACACCATAAAGCTAAAGGAATATACAAATGTGTTGTTTGTGGAACTCCTTTATTCAAGTGAGTATATTAAATATAGTTTTGAGATTTCTCTTAGGTTCTGTGTAATCTTGTATATATTTCATACATAATTGTATAAGGTCATTTCATAGAATCACAGAATGGTGAAGTCATTCAGCCTTTTAAGGGATACAAGAGAAGAAATGTAAATAATAATGCTGTAGTAAAATTAATCTTGTTGTAAAATTAGTCTTATAGTAAATATAAAAAATTAGGATAAATAAATAAGATACAAAACATTCAGGTAAAAGAGGAAATATGACAGGAAAAAAAATAGTAATTTAATTTTTTTTTCTATGTGTGGCTATGTCATGCAATTGTAGCAGTCTCTCACTGTGTCAACAGATACTGAGGTGTGACTGTTAGAATTACTTACAGGTAGCTTTAAGAGATACTGGGTGGCAATGCTGAATTTTACATACAGCATTTTAGCTGATGATGGAGAAGAACGCGTTTTTTTTAGAATTCAAGCAGTAAAGAACACAAAAGCAAGGAAAATTGCATTACTTACTGAATTTCCATCTATCCCAATTAGCACACGTGGAGAGCTGTTTTAAAAATACTCTTTAGAAGTACTGTGGGAATTATGGCACTAAATTTGATACTAGAAGCAGTGCTGATTGAATTCCCTTGATCACTGCATTGTTCTGCACAGATTCAGTTGTTGTTTATGTGCCTTTTCTTATTTATGGCTGCTTGTGTTCATTCTGATGAAGAATTTAATTTTTTTCTTGCTTTTTTCCCCCCTCAGTTCACCCTAACTCAGTCCCTGTCACTTTACAAGAGCTTGCAGCAGGATGGTCAGGATAGCACTGATAGTAGAGAACACTGTGCCAGTAATAGGTTAAAGGAAAATACAATTGATGTAGCTCTAGAATCACCAGATGTGGCAGTGGTATTGTCCTCAAGAGACTGACTGTAAAATGAAAAAAGCACCTCATCTCTGTAACGTTTGATTCCTCTGTTAGAAAGATTACCTGCAGAAACTGAGTAATAATGTGAATCTTTTGGGTTGAAAATCTGAGGGTTACAGACACAGCCAAGACAATAGTCTCACGTCATGTGTTACTATGGTCCTTGGCTTGAGGGTGCAAAGTGGGGATCCAAAGTTTCCATAACCTGTTTTTCTACTCTGCCACTTAGACATTCCACTGCTTACTATAGCTAAATCTTTTGGGGGGAAATCCTGGCTCTGCTGAAGTAAATTCATATTTAGCAAATTAATACAATCGAGTCAGGATTTCACCTTCCACTTCAAGACTGGCTTCCTTTCTATCATCTGATGGAGAATGAGTAGGGTTTTTTTGCAGGGTGAGTTTTGGACAGCAGTATTACATATAAGTGAATGTGAACTAGTTTCCAGTTGCCTTCACAATAGTTTTAAGAGGGGAAAAAAATTGCAATATGAGTCTTATCTGTGATTATCTCAAGTGCACAGTATGCTTTGGGATAGTTTTGAGTTAATGGGTTGCATTTCTCTTTGTGAAATGAGCTATATGGAAATGTCTCTGTTTTCAGATTCTCTTTGAGAACCCTGTGGATTTTATGGGAGGAGAGAGGGAAAGAGGGAAGTTATTTTTTAATTTTAATAATTGCCAGGCCAGTGGGCACCTGAAGAAAACACCTCACTCATTGTGTCCTGAAACTAGACTGGCCTTTACTCAATCTCCCCAAAGTCTCTGTGTTGCCTTGTGAGCTCTTGTCACTGCAGGTCTACATCAAATTCAGCCAGTTCTGAACTGGCTGGCAACAGTGGGGAAAAAAGCAGAAGCCAGTAGGAGTCCATGTTCTTTTGTTTACTGACCTCAAAATATCAGTATATAATGTCTTCCTCAACCAGGGAAGATAGATTTCTGAATCTTGGTCACTGATTAAGCCCAGGCAGCTAAAAAAAGTGAGAAGGAAACATAGATAAGGGAATGCAAAAAGTATGCTGTTTACTACGTTTTCTCCACAGAGTGTAAATCACTGAAGTATTTCTTTAGGAGTAAGATGGAAGTACAATACGAAGAAAGTCCATTGCCCCATTTAAAATGCAAGTAGTTTTTGTGGTGGCGTGGGAATTTTTTTGGTGTTTTTTGTTGTGTAATTTCCAGATAGTCGTCTGAAACTTGCATTTACATTTGTTTCTCATTGATGTCCATTAATTTTTTTGACTTTATGTCGCTGTAATCTGTAAATATATATATTTGGACTATGGACCTGTCAGTTTAACTAGGAAAGAGACTGGAGCTTCAGCAGTAATATTAACAAACTTCAACTTTTAACATTTCTGATTTACGTTGTTTCATTACCATGTGACACACGAGGTCAAGGAACACATGAATTTTACACTCCAGATGAAAGACCTGTTTTTTGGTAAGTCTTTAAAACAGAACTTTGTCTCGTATCACAGGAAAGATAAAAGAAACAATTAGGAGTTTTCACATCTCTTCATCTACCTACTTGTGCTAGTGTTATGAGAAACCTCCCAAGCTTTATGGAGGACATGCTTTAACTTTTTCCACAATCAAAGGTGCCTCACACATAAAATCCGTAATCATGCTATTGAATCTTATTATTCCATCTCTGAACTTTCACGGCAGGCAGTCTCCTACATCCCAGTACAGCTGCCTAAAGAAAGCAATAAATGAGAGAGACAATAAACTAATCGCAAGGACCTCCTTTTCTGCAAGCCAGTCCTTATGAAGTTTTGTGTTACACTTACTCCAATCTAGCTGTAGGCTTATGCTAAAAGAAGGAGTCCTGCTGTCCCCCACCTTTCTCTAGGGTGTTTGCTCATGGCCTTCTCTTCACTGGACCTCACCTGGTGTGGCTGGAACATGTCTCAATGCAGAACATGGATCTGATAGAAAACTAATAAGCAAAGAAAAAGTCCTTATACTTATCAGCCATACCTGCTTGTGTTAATTTTTTATCAGCCATGTTTATCATGGCTGGATGGCTTCCACTGCAAGGTTGTATTTTTCTGTATCAGTTCACGAAGACCCACTTATGCCACCCAAATCCTCAGTGTTTTCTAAGGGACAACTGTATTTGCAAGGTTGTGCCTACTTTAATTTTTCAAGGCATTTTCTTATACATTATGCAAAAATACCATTCTGTCCATGGCCACGGAAAGAGGAAGTCAAAATGGACCTGAGTGAAATCCACAACTTGTGCTACTGCCATAGGAGAGAAGCTATTCCATATTTAATAAACCATGGTCATGTCCTTTACCATATGCAGGACTGTGAGAAAGATGTGTTATGGATGGGAACTGGGAAGCCTGGGAGAATGATTTCCTTTTAAAAAAGAAATATTATTGTTATGTCAGTTTCCAATTTTTAGGGCCAAAGACTAAATTACCAAGTCTTCATAAATCACCCACTGCTGCCTTTATTGCTTCCTGGAAGGAATTCTTGGTAATGGTGTTGGCTCTTCTGAACATGTACTAGCAGACATAGCAACAGCCTTATCCATGTTATGTTTTCCTTTGATTTTTGTTGAGCTGTGTCAGGTCTTCTCAACATCTCTCAGACATCCAATCAAGAGAAAATGAAAGAGTGGCTGGGTAATATAATTGTACCATTAACATTGTACCACTCTTGCCTTCACAAGACAAGGGAGGATTTCAGTCACCAGGCTAGATCTTTATAAGGAATTTCCTTGCACCAGTGCTGCGTACTCAGTTAATGGTCTTCAGGCTTTCTCACTGATCTTTATATTCTTTGAGCAAGCCAAAAGAAAAATCAGCACTGGTTATCTGTCTAGGAGAACCCATATGACATCACTGATGTGGTTTCTCTAATAAGATCTAACAGAACTGCTTGAGCAATTTCATCTTCATCTGTCTTCACTGACTCTTAGTTTCCTTAAAACTGTCAAACCTAGCAGCTTCTACTTAATAACATTTGTTTGAAGTAAGTTGGTTCTCACCAGTGTAGGAATCAATAAATTGTCTAGGTTGGAAAAGACTTAAGATCATTGGGTCCAACTGTTAACCCAGCACTGCCAAGCCCACCACTAACCATGCTTCTAAGTGCCACATCAACATGTCTTTTAAATACCTTCAGGCATGGTGACGCAACCCCTTCCCCAGGCAGTCTGTTCCAGTGTTGACAACACTTTCCACAAAGAAATTTTACTAATGCCCAATCTAAACCTCCTCTGGTACAACTTGAAGCCATTTCGTCTCATTCTGTTGCTTGTTACTTGGGAGAAGAGCTCAACGCCCACCTGGCTACACCCTTCTTTCAAGTAGTTGTAGGGAGTGATAGGGTCTTCCCTGAGCCTCCTTTTTGTGCTCAAGATCCTTCACCAGCATCCTTACCCTTCTCTGGACACACTCNCTTCTAAGTGCCACATCAACATGTCTTTTAAATACCTTCAGGCATGGTGACGCAACCACTTCCCCAGGCAGTCTGTTCCAGTGTTGACAACACTTTCCACAAAGAAATTTTACTAATGCCCAATCTAAACCTCCTCTGGTACAACTTGAAGCCATTTCGTCTCATTCTGTTGCTTGTTACTTGGGAGAAGAGCTCAACGCCCACCTGGCTACACCCTTCTTTCAAGTAGTTGTAGGGAGTGATAGGGTCTTCCCTGAGCCTCCTTTTTGTGCTCAAGATCCTTCACCAGCATCCTTACCCTTCTCTGGACACACTCCAGCGTGACTGGACCAGTGTGACTCTAGTGTGATCAGTGACTGCTTTCCAGGTAATGGTTTGCATTTTCAGAAGGGTTATGTCTATACTTACAAATAAAATGAACAAAAGCCTCTTCTCTGGCCCTAAAGACAAGTGACAAGACATGGCTTGTGTTTTTAGCCTAAATTCCTCTACTCTGAAACAGTGGCCTGATTTATCCTGCTTTTGGGGAATGGTCCCTGGCCTGAGCCTCCCCTGCAGTTTGCCTAGGTCCTGTCTAGGGTTCTCATCAGCAAGATAAGGACCAACACAGCATCCAGGGATATGTTCACAACTAAACATTACTGTCCTGGCCTTCTTTAGCTTGAGAGCAATGCTGTACCAGGAACACTGATACTTCAACTAGGTATTTTCTGTACCACTAAGGGGCAAACACGAAAGAGAGAGGATTGATTGTATTCTGCTCAGTCACCTGGACCAGGACATGGATTGGCTTGGATTGCACCAGGAGCCTGCTAGACCATTATCTCTTCAGCAAATTGCCCATGCCAATATGGAATAAAATTCTTTGAAAATGAAGATATACCGAAGATGCATCAATCATCTTTATGATTGTAAAAGATCTTTTTTCTATCCAAGTCCTTTTCGGAGAGAAGTAGTATTTTGAATGTCTGCCCCTACCAATGTTGTTTAACATCCATGAAGCAAAACCTTGCAAAGAAACAGCCTGGTGTAAACTTCTAATGCAAAGACCTAAGAAAGCCAAGAGGAATAAATGACTCCTTCCATATTAAAATGCAAGGATCAGAACTGCAGAGTATTTTCTGAGAGAGTTGTGGGGCTTCCAAAGGCTGTTCCCCATGTTCTTTCAACAAAATCTATATAAACTTGTTAAATACTTCATCCTGAAAGATAAAAGGAAAGGCAGTTGTAACATAACAGCAGAGGTTCTGCAGTAAATCCTCTTTCCTCTCTCTTTGACAAAGGCCTGCTNATGCAGAAAGCTATTATCCATTCATTGGGGGGGGGGAGGGGAGGGGGGAGGAGGTGGTGTTGGGGTGCTCCCCTCTTTTTGTGATAAATGATAAAAGACAATTTGTACAGTCAGGACCTGGCACGGTAAGGTGCATCTTGTCTGGTAGGATGCTTAGGTTGGATATCAGAGTATGTACTATGATAACAAACAATGCACTGAGGAGTTTTTTCCTTCTACTTAATGTAGTTTTTAAAAGTGTAAAGGAGTCAGAGTGAGTATTTTTATGTGTAGCGGAACATCCCTTTGGAATATACTTTCAGTATTTAATTTTATCCTTTTTAATGACCATATTTTAGTTGCACATTTTAAACATCTATGTGCAATTAGTTTCTGATACTTTCACCTAACGCGCTGTTGAGAAGCAGATATAAATACTGGAAGAGGGGAAAAGTGCTTCTTCTATTAAAATTGCTGTAAGCTTTGTCATTCCTTCAAGTAGTCAAGGTGACTTTGTGNGACTGGACCAGTGTGACTCTAGTGTGATCAGTGACTGCTTTCCAGGTAATGGTTTGCATTTTCAGAAGGGTTATGTCTATACTTACAAATAAAATGAACAAAAGCCTCTTCTCTGGCCCTAAAGACAAGTGACAAGACATGGCTTGTGTTTTTAGCCTAAATTCCTCTACTCTGAAACAGTGGCCTGATTTATCCTGCTTTTGGGGAATGGTCCCTGGCCTGAGCCTCCCCTGCAGTTTGCCTAGGTCCTGTCTAGGGTTCTCATCAGCAAGATAAGGACCAACACAGCATCCAGGGATATGTTCACAACTAAACATTACTGTCCTGGCCTTCTTTAGCTTGAGAGCAATGCTGTACCAGGAACACTGATACTTCAACTAGGTATTTTCTGTACCACTAAGGGGCAAACACGAAAGAGAGAGGATTGATTGTATTCTGCTCAGTCACCTGGACCAGGACATGGGTTGGCTTGGATTGCACCAGGAGCCTGCTAGACCATTATCTCTTCAGCAAATTGCCCATGCCAATATGGAATAAAATTCTTTGAAAATGAAGATATACCGAAGATGCATCAATCATCTTTATGATTGTAAAAGATCTTTTTTCTATCCAAGTCCTTTTCAGAGAGAAGTAGTATTTTGAATGTCTGCCCCTACCAATGTTGTTTAACATCCATGAAGCAAAACCTTGCAAAGAAACAGCCTGGTGTAAACTTCTAATGCAAAGACCTAAGAAAGCCAAGAGGAATAAATGACTCCTTCCATATTAAAATGCAAGGATCAGAACTGCAGAGTATTTTCTGAGAGAGTTGTGGGGCTTCCAAAGGCTGTTCCCCATGTTCTTTCAACAAAATCTATATAAACTTGTTAAATACTTCATCCTGAAAGATAAAAGGAAAGGCAGTTGTAACATAACAGCAGAGGTTCTGCAGTAAATCCTCTTTCCTCTCTCTTTGACAAAGGCCTGCTTCCCTGGCAAGTAGCAGATTTGCATTACCTTTGGCTGTAGTGTGTCTGTTGACACTAATACGTGGCACTGAACAACTGCAGTTCAGTCATACTTAGGAAGGCAGTAGTTTAAAATTCAGACTATAGAAACACACGATGAGTATCATCACTCCGTTTCTCTCTCTTTCTTAGTACTTGGCAGTCTGAAGATCTGGTGTATGATGTCTTTTAAAAGAAACAAGTTGAAACCCTGCACCTCTTTGCAGTACAGATAAAATGACCATCATCTATTCTATTGTTTGTGTTTGACTTCATTATTCCTGGGATCTTTAAAAGTATTGCAGCACTTTATGCTTAGCTAAATCTTTCCAGTAGCTCGCTATTTCCTTGCAAATGGTGTGTTGGTAGCTAAGAGTACTTGACATTTGTACTGATGTGTGTTGTGTGTATTTGAGCCACATTGAAGTTGGAAATGAAAAGCATTTTATAAATCCCCTTTTGTTCCCTTTATGCATATAGACTCATTTCCAAAGATATTTATGAATGCTTACCTGACTTTCATAATACTCCTGAGACAGAAGTAGAGAAAATATGCAGAAAGCTATTATCCGNCCTTTGGAATATACTTTCAGTATTTAATTTTATCCTTTTTAATGACCATATTTTAGTTGCACATTTTAAACATCTATGTGCAATTAGTTTCTGATACTTTCACCTAACGCGCTGTTGAGAAGCAGATATAAATACTGGAAGAGGGGAAAAGTGCTTCTTCTATTAAAATTGCTGTAAGCTTTGTCATTCCTTCAAGTAGTCAAGGTGACTTTGTGTTCTTGCAGAGCACTTCTCTCATATCTGCCACTTGTTTATTTACAATGCCAAAGATGCTTCATTATTCTCCTCCACTTTTTCTGTGCCTCATTAAGATCTGTAACAGTTTCTGTAATACTGTGTCCCTAATTTTACATCATTTTCCCAAGGGGAAGTGGTGACCGTAACATAGGTGACCATCCTGCTCTTGATGGCTCCTAGTACTACCTCCCATGTTGTGTTTTCTTTCCTAGCTATTCTGCTGTTGCCAGACAAAGTTCGATTCATTTATCACCCCCATATCAGTTTTCTGATGTGTTGTCCAGTAATTTATGACTGTTTGGAGCTTTGGTACTCATTACAGTGCCCAGTGACCCTTGTGACCCTCCTCCCTATGCACTCTCTGCCACCTTGGCCCCTGGGCCAGTTTGTTGATGCCGCAAGTTGCAGCGCATATCTCCATAACAAGCCATTCAGGCTGAGGAGCAAGAACTCTGTTTGACCAACTGATCGCGAGTATCTAGAATTTAGGCAATGAGAAGCTGATCATGCAGATAAGCAGACGCTGAGGGTAAGATTTGTACATTCTGTCTGACTGTGTAGGTAGCGAGGTGTTGCTGATAACGTGATGAGCAAGAGAGAATAGTGTAGGCAGATAGACAGCAGCTTGAGGAGAATATTTTAAATAAAACACTGACTAAGTGGCTTTACTTGTAACTCAGTGGAATTTCCCCCAGGTTACCACTTCTCTCAGGGTGGGGACTTCATCCTGCTGGTATAAATACCGATTGAATTATACTGCCAAACTGAGCATGGGCTGGTGCCCTGGGCAGTTACCGGTGCTGATATTTGTGAAGGCATGTCAGCAACATGCTTTCTTTGTTCAGTGCTTTTGGTGGTACTTTAAAAAATATTAATTATGAAGATACATATTTTCCCTTTCATCTTTTCATCTCACGAGAGTATATTTAAGACATAATATTGTGAGCACTGGAGGAAGGTGCAGAATGAGCAGGGTGGGAGAAGGAAGTTGTTTCCTTTCTGATGTCTTTAATAGTGTGAACGTGTTAATTTTTTTAATTATGACTGATTTTATATTTATTTGCTGTAACATAGTTATTTGGTATAGAATTAAAGTGCCAGTTATATAAAAATGTAGAGTGCGTGTAAAAGACATCTACATGTAACGGCATGTGCAAGCTTATAAAATAAAAGTTGAAAATAAATCTGAAATTAGTTTTTGAGCTTCAGTTGTTTGCTTCTGAAAAAAGAAGAACTGTAACTTGCCAAAATACATCCCTTCCTTGATGCCATGTAAAAGGACCCAACATTGTACTTCCTCCTTAGAATTTCTGGGGAAATGCATTTTGCTGCCGACGTAACATGCTTTAACAGGTCTCCTGCTGGTCAGACCTTGTGTCCTGCTGTGACAGCCATGACCATGTGTACAACTGATTGTTAGTGGGCGATATAAATCTGATTGGAACATGCCTGTTAATTGGTTTGAGAGCTCAATATAGACAATGCTGTCTTGTAGCAGATTGTGTAGATAGCCCTAGTCATAGGGTTAATTCTGCTTGACAGCACATCAGCAGCATCTTGAGTAATTACCCAACTTAAGTTTTCCCACAGTTGAATTGAGATCTTCAAAGGCTTCTACATTTACAAGTATTATTAACCGATATCTGAAACATGATGTTCCCACAAGGGCTAATTTTTTCTTCCTTTTATTAAATATACAGGTTATAGGGTTCATTTGCTAAGTGCTAAGCCCTTAGAAGAAAACACTACTTGTTAGAGAGAGAAAAATCCACAGTGCACAACCAAAGCTAATGGTGCATAATGCACACAACATTGTCTTTTTGCAAAAACTTTAAAAACAAGTTAAAATTTAGGCCTGGCTCCCTTCCTCTTTCCCACCCCCCACTTTCCACTTTTAAGAAAATCAAACCGCTTACTCCTATGTGCAGAACGAGTAAATTGAAGACATGCACAAACAAAAACCTCCTAGGATGTTGCACAATTAAGTACAGATCATTGAATACAATACATATGAATACATATTAATGAAGTGGTATCTGCTTCAAAAATAGATTGGAAACATTTGTGAATAAATTAAATCCTCTTAATGACTTTATAAAATGAATGAAAACAATTTATTTCATACAAACAACTGTATGCTATGATTCACAGTATATAATTTAATCCTGATTTTAATTTATATTTTGTTTTCTTCATTTGTTTCATGATTTGCCTTTTAAAATATCTTCCTTGTAATTCTACAGTGTAGAAAACAGTAAAATGTTAAAGATAATAGTTATTATTTGGGTTCAAATGCCTTTGAATGCATTAAATGTTAATGTACAGAGTTAGGCAGTCTTGTTAAAGATGGTTTTTGCTGGGGGGATCAGTCTGACAAATGGCTTTTATGGCATAAAGCAGTTCTTGTAACTTATGATCTTTTTCTTTTCTTTTTCAGGTCAGAAACAAAGTTTGACTCCAATTCAGGTATGTTTAGATTTACAGTGTTTTATTGAATGTACACTATTCAGGTTAATCTCAAAAAAGTAGTTTATCAGTTCAAGTTCAGTTTAGTTTTAAACAAACTGGGGTAGGTCAGTCTTAAAAAGGATCTTTGTTTCTCACCCTCTGAAAATAGCATTGTTACTGTGAAACATTTGCTTTCATTCCTTTCATTAGTTCCGGTCTCTTTACATTTTCCCAAAAGATGATCAGGAAGATGTATCTTGCAACAGGCTTTAATCAATCCAGAAAAATTATAATATAAATAAATGATAATACTAAAACATAATAATAATAATACTAATTCAAAATAATACTAATACTAAAGACTAAAGCAAATGGAGGACTGAAGTTTGAGAATGATCACTGCTATAGAGGAGAATGTTATTCTTCCCGGTGGACAAAAACATTTCATGGGAATTTGAAGTCAGTGCAACCTATCTGTCAGGAAACAGATGATTTGTCATCAAATTTTCGTGACAGATGCATGTACACAATGCATGCCAGACCAGTCTGTAGAGCTCAGTTGAGGAGCATTACCAAAAGGCAGTCTCTCTCAAGATGTCTTTTTAAAGAATTGTAATGTGTTGCAGGGATTGGGAGGGAAGCGAAGGTCAGTCTTAACAGGTTAATGTGTGTCTAACAAGACAAAAAACACAGGACAGCAAACAGGGGAGGAGTTGGAGGAAAAAAACAGATATCGTAATACCAGACAATTACTTATTCAGTTAACTATTTCTGGATGTTCCTTAAAGTTAAACAATAATAAATTAAGAATAGGCTGTTGTCCTGAAGCTAGGTGAAGTGTCCATTGCCTGAAAACGTAATTCAAAATACATTTTTTGTTAAGATGAAAAAGTCTGTTTTAAACAGGAAACCTGATATTATGATGGCAATTTTGAGTTTAGGCCAATGTTATCTTCTATATAATTTGGTTAATGCAGTGATTATAATTGCTTATAATGTTATGAATTTTATAATATATATTAATCAGGGTGTTTATGGAATAGCACGTTTCCTTTTATCCCAGTTACAGCATGATTTGGGTTTGATTACGTTGCTTTTTATTTCCACATTAGATTTTATCTTTGTAACTATATGAGAGTGAAATCTACAGCAGGAAGCATTTAAATAGCCAATGCCTACATCTCGTATACTTGCATCATCTTGCTTCTATTATGATTTTAGTCTGTGAGTTTGGGGTTACTTGCTTTAAATATTGCTTGAATAAACTCTATGCCAAGATTGATTCTTGGATCTTGACAAAACAGGGAGGGATTGCATGGAGGATAGCTTCACACGTTATCTGCCATTACCCCCTTTATTTTAGTGCAGTCACCAAAACTAGGGTGTGGAACAGAATGTCACATCTCTGCTTTTCTGTTGAAGGGAAAATGCTCTCTGCAGAGCTTCAATCTGCTTGGTGGATAAAGCTACAAGTAGTTTTCTGACTCTCTCCTTTTGAAGCAGTTCTCCTGTTAGGTGCACTATGCTGCCTGCTGCTCCCCTTGGCACTGAAGGCAGGGGCATGGCTTTTCCTAGGGTAGCAGTAAAAGTTTGGCACTATTGCAGCTGTGGTGCATGCCTACTCACTACATGTCACCAGGCCTTTCTGCCCCAGGCTCCTGGTCACACTTCAGTCTTTTCCCTGAACACTGTACTTGGAATTGAGAATTACTGAGGCTTAATGCCTCAGTCTTGTCAGTGCTGTTCTTTCGGCACAGGTTTCAGCTAACAACCAAGGGTAGATGTTGAAACTAAGCAAGATCAAGGCGGAAAACCCCCTTATTTTTGTAAAAAGTACAGCAGCCTTCCCTTTATAGGGAGAGCACTCAGTTCTTCCACTGAGAAGCTGTTCAGTGACAGTCAGATGGCACAAGGACTCAGAGTTTCTCTTTTGTTCCCAATATGTAAGAGCAGAGGAGAAGTGAATATACTGGCAACATCACCTCAACATCTACCACCCAAATAGAGTATCACTGGTTTTGTTTCTCCACCAAAGAATTTTCTATCACTGTTTCAAACTAGACAATAATCCCAGACCTCCTGCTGCCTCTGAGTGAACAGGATGCATTCACTCAAGATGCGTTGGCAATGGCATCCTCGTAAAAAAACCCTTCTTTTTTAAGGGGGGGTGCAGTGCCCTATGTAGCACCATGTTCTGCATTACACAGGCCTTTGAAGGGCGTCAATGTAGTGTTGGCTTAAAAAGGGCTGTTGGCATCTGAGTCTGTATTTATGCAACCTCAAGTCTCTTGGAGACATCTTAAGGTATTTTCAATCCCTCATTTCATTTTGAATTCTCTAGACTGTCATTCCTAAGTAAAGTAATGATCCCACAAACTGGAACAAACATGCTTTGTTCTCATTTATCTTATGTTACTCAAAACAGTTCAAGTGTTGAACGTGAGAATGAGGTAATTTTATTATAGAATACATTTTTTTTCCCAGGGAGTTGTTCTATGAGTATTACTTGCTCTAAATTAACCCCACTGTTAATTCCAGTTAACTTGCAAGTCTAGATGTGCCCTTAATAAACATTTATCAATGCTTATTATACTTCTCTTTCCTAGAAATATTTGTGAAGCATTGAAGAATTAAAAGAAGTCTTTCTGAAGCAAGTACAAAGTCAGAAATAAAGCTTTTAAAGTACCCAGTAGGCTCGCTGCAAATGTAACCCTGGAAATGTTGTTTAACACTGAAATATTAGACAAATATTGTCAAAAGAAGATTAATTGGAACTTGAGCATTAACTTAAAAGAAGGCTGCAAAATTGCTACAGTGATGATCAGGATTTATCATACAAATAGCTATAACATCTGTAGGGGACACACATTCTTCATCTCATGACTAACAGTTCCATCTGAGAAACTTCTTTTTCTCTGCTTATTCTTTATAAGTCTATAGCTGGCAGAATTTCTGTCTCAGAGACCATGGGGTTAGCTTCATGCTGTTAGAAGATCTTATAAATGAAACAATTTTGCTTTCCTGTCATAATATGATGAATTTTACTGGTACTTAAAATAGATTTTTTTTCTAACAAAGTACTTGAAAGCAAAAAAGGTTGTAGGAAAAATATTTTTTTTCCTCACAGTTTGTTAGAGAACAAAGTAAACCACAAAAAAACCCCACAGATGAAACTATTTTTTTCTAATTATCAATATTTTTTTAGTGTCTAAAATTCTTATTGTGCTATGTGCTTGGTTAGAAAATTTTGGAATTTAAGAATATAAGGATTATATTGGAATAATTAATGGAATTCATTTGATAAATGATAAATAGATTTTTGCTTTTTAAATTTAGAGTAATATAGGTCTTCAGAGTGCTGTTCCTTAACAGGAAGAAATTGTAGGTCTCAAAAGCTGTTGCTGAACACTTTAAATCCCACCTTAGTAATAGCAAAAATAAGCACAGAAAATGCAAACAACTGTCTCAGCATGCCCCCTAATCACCAGGGAATGGTAATGGTGAATTTCCTACTGCCTACTGGAAGGGCTGGAGTTTTCTTGGGGCATCTCCTGTAATATTTGCTGCATCCTGCATGTCACTGAGGACGTGAGACGTGATATTCAAGTTAGAGTATACTCAGTGAAGTCACGAAGGGCAAAAATTTCAATTTTGTTCTATGCTCAAAAGAAAGGACAAATTCATGGACAACATACCAGGACTCCAGTGGTGTCTTTTTTGTATATACATGGTCACTCAGACCATGGAAGGTAGAAAGCCAGAGAGCATAGGGTGCCAAAGGGACAGTCAGGGTCCCATGCTGTAGAAACATATCTGTGCACTGAAGAAAGAGGAGTGCCCAAGGACACACAGTGCCTTCAGCTGTGTCCATCATCTGCTGTGCCAGCTTCACACTTCTCTCAAAGAAAGAGATGTATCTCCAAAACCTGTTCTTCTGCCTCCCTGCTTCTACATATCAAATAAAATGTAGAGATAATGTATGTGATTTTATGTCACTGTTTGTGTCGATACTTTGGAAACATTCCAATTAGTATCAGGAATTAAGCCATAATAGCTGCCCATGCAGCTAGAGGCTGTCCTGAGAGACAGCTACACATGAGCTTTTGTTGGATTCCTGCTGCCTCAGCAGTCAAATACAAAGCAAGTCAAGGAACCCCCAGCAGTTCCTGAAATTTCCTTCACCTGCCTTATCTGGACTCACAGTGTCAGCCAGTGACTCTGAAGGTCATTTCTTCTCTCTGCATGTTGCATTTTCCACCAGAATGAGTGTACCCCCATGTCTTCAGCACTGCACAATGCTGCCATCCCTATATCCCCATCAAGGTTCCCATCCTTTCCTTTCTCACCTCTTGTGTTTACTGGTATCTTTCCTTTAATGTGGCCCCTGAAATGTACTAACTTGCAAGGCTACCTGATTCAGCACAGGTGCTAGAGAACAGATAAAGAAAATTATAAGGTTGGGGGTGATCAGATGTTTTCCTCTCACAAATTGCTCTTGGCTACATTTCCAGATGTTCTGCAATAGGCTTTCCAAACACTCTGTATAAGCCCTGATTTCCCCTAGCCTGTTATCAGTCCCACTGTATGAAAGTCATCAGTACAACTATTAAGAGCATAAGGAATTCTCTGCCCAAGTAAGAGAGAAATGAATACCAAAAGGCATTTTGAAAGTGAGTAATTTTTACCGACCTTTGCTACAAGGGAAGCACAAAAGAAATGTAACCTGCCTGAAGCCTTAGGGTGATAAAGCAGCAAGGTAATTAGTAATAGCGTCCATTGATCTAACTCATCAAAGATCTAAATACAGATTAAGAAGTAAGTTCCTAAATTTTATTGATATCAGCTTCTCCATCCAGGTTGTGTTAGAGCAGGTCTTAATTTCTTCTTAGGAAGGCTAAGTAGTTTCAGAGACAGGGAGGAAAAGTGGTATTTGGTGTTCTTAACAAAATCATGTTGACAACTTCAACAATCACCCTACAATCAGAGTATTTGACTAAAAAGTATTAAAAGAAAAGATCACTTGCAGAATCTCTAACAGGGAAAAGTGGCAAAATAAACTGAGATACTGAGGAACAAGGAAGCTCCAGAGCTTTTTGGTCAGGATAAATTTTCTCTTCAAGTTCTCTTTCAATTATGAGGAATTAATTCCATCTATCTGGCCACCACCAGCTTGGATGCTTGCAAGCATGCATGAGCTGGCACAGAGAGATGGTGGGAGACAGTAACTGCAAAAACAGAACAGCAGCTCTGATTATCTTGTCGTTACTTGTCAGTGCTATTTTGTTCTTGGCATTAACTCTTCACGCAGATTGTTGGGGATGCAATGGCTGGCGAGCGTGGCCTGTTATATTTGCTCAGCAACAAGATGAGCATTTAGTGTCAGACGCAAGCTGAACCATCTGATGAATGTTTTAGGGCCATGCCATGATGTGACTTGGAGTATTAGATAGCTGGAACATCTCACTGGTACATCCCAGGGAACTATGTGCTGATGTGTGGTAACTAATTATCACCTGTTCTTGTATCACTTGTAAAGCTTGGGAAAAGTTAGTCACATTATTTCAACACAGAGAACAATATTTTACTTCATGAAGGACTGATTAAAACTGTTGTAAGCCTGCAGGCAATCTTGCTTTTCTAGGATTTTTAAAGAAGGCAGTCAAGTTCCAGGGGACTCCAAATGTATAACTTCCCAAATTCTAATACTGGCTTTGCAGTTGCAGATGTCTTTTCTTCCCACTTCCTCTGTTCATCTTTTTTGTATTTAAGCTGTGCTATTCCTTGCTATCATTGGTATGATTCTCAGTTCTCAAAGTATTTTAACAGGAAGCCTGATCACCTCTATAAGCCAGATGTGTGAATCTAATAGTGGAGAGCAACAGCCTTAAATCTTACTGTGTGAATAATTTGCGTGATTTCTATTTTTTCTGAGTTTTTTTGGCAATATGTTCCTCCCTCCTTTGTGCACTTATTCATAGGGCATCTACTTAAAGAGGCTCTGCCCTTGTGCACTAGCACACAGGCTTATGGTGCCACTGTGGCATGAAGCACTGCTTGTCAGGATGTGGTAGAAACTCTGTGTTAAAGGGCCTTGCTCATGATGCCTTAGGTTTTAACTTTTATATTTTTCAAATCCTGTATTGCAATCCAATGCATTCTCAAGACAAATTGTTTCTTCCTCCTTAAAAAGTACTATTTTTAAGCCGTCTCTCCCTCTGAATATGCTTGTAAATTCCTTGCTTATTCTGGAAGTTCACATTGAGTCTCCACTGCGCCCTTCAGCAAAGTTCACAACAAGTTCTCAAATACTTTCACTCTCTTTTCATTCATTCATTCCCATGCACCTGAAAATTCTTCTTGTTCTCTTTTCTGGTGACTAATAAAAATTTTCATCTTTTATTTGGCTGGCAAAAAACAAGCTGAGGAGGTTGGGTCAGAGCCCTTTCTTCATTTGGGTAGTGACTAAGGCTGTCCTGGGAAATCAAATGCTGACTCAGTAGTTCCTAAACTCTTCTTTGGGTAGACATCAGTTGTCCTATGAAAAGGCATCCCTTGTTCCTCATAGCACTTTTTTATTCTGCTTTCTTGACAACAGACGAGGTGAAAGGAGGACAGAGCTGAGTGCAAGCTGGCAAGGTTAGTGGTCTGTGTGAGACACTAAAATCCAGACATACTACAAATTCTTACTTGTCTTCTTGTGGAAGAGGGAAGTTCTTCTCTTCATGTGATGTCCTATTAAATCAGAGGAAGATGAAAAATGTGGCTTCTCAGCTGAGGAGTGGTCACACTTTTTCATCCACAGAGTCCAGCAGCTGCTTCATATCAGCTTTCCAGTTTCATAGTAAAATCAAATCAAACCAACAAACGTAGCCTAACCCAACACAACTCCCTGGGTTTGGCTGAGGGAGAAGAATACCTTAAGACGCTTTCCTTCACCCACCCTGGCTTCCCTTTCCACTCTGGGAGGAGTCTGCAGCTTCAGTAAGGACAGCAACAACTTACGACAGCAATAGCATAATTTCAGCTGTGACAATCTTGGCACTGCTGTGACCACAGCTGAGCTCAATGGAAATCTAGAACTGTGTAAAGCCACTGGGACAAGGATCACACTGCCAGCCTCATCAGGAGGGGGTGAGACCTCATAAAGGAGGGGGAGAGACCACAGCATTCAGTGGGTGCCCCACTGGAGCCCTCATACACTGTGTGTCAGAGGCTCTTTGGAGTTCAACAGCTTATCTACGGGCCAGGCTGCAGCCACACACCAGGCAGAGCACTGTGGGGGTGGTTTTTGCCTGTACTCCTTGATGAATTTAACAGGACAGGATGGTTATGGTCAGTATGTCCACTCTTGTTCTCATTATTTTCTCACTACCATAAAGTGCATTTTCATGTTTTGGTTTTTAGGCGATGTTTCATTAAGCACAGTATCTTTTGTGGCTACATGCATGTTGTCCAAAATAGCACATCTTCTGTTTTGATTAGCATGGTTTATGGGGTTATGAATTTGAATAGGAAAGAGATGCAAGGTATTTTTATTTCTTCCCTCTGGATTTGTTTGAGAAAAAAAACCCTTAACATCTTGTTTGTACAAGATGATGAGAATGATATCATACAGTATTACTTGAAACTGGAATAAATCTGTTATTTGAAAAGAAATTGGACTGTACAAACTAGCTATGTGATAATTATTAATGACAGAATATTCAATAAAGATTAAAATATTTAATGTTTTTCTTTCATTGATGTAGTGCTGTAAATTTACGACCGTTAAGAAACCATGCGAAACATCTGTCAGCTTTTGCTAGTTCACATTTTAGTCTCTTATAAAAACTGATTTCAGGTTTTGTAGTACTAAAAGTAAAGGGAAAAGTGCAAGCTGCTTTTAATCAAACTGGAATGTTCAGTGATCACCATCACAGTCTTTACAGTGTTGATCTGAGTATGAAGCAAAGAAGATTAACTTGTCTTTTGTTGACTTAATTTAGTGGCAACCACAGCCTTTAAGATATAATGGTAGACAAGTTTGTGTCATACCAATGCAACTGCCAGTGTACATTTGAGCAGCTGTCTGCTTAGAATTAAGCCCAAAGTCAAAACACCAGTGAGGTCTAATGCTGCCAGTTTAAGTCAGACACAATTTGCACTGAGTTTTACGTGAGTAAGGGCATCACAATCAGGTCAAATGCCAGACAACAGTGAATTTAGTTACAAGGCCTGAAAGCCTTTCTGAAAGGAAAGAATTGTATCCCCATGTGATTGGATCAGGAGTCTTAGCAACGTGGCTTTCTACTGGGGGTGAATTACCATTTATTGTTTTGTATACAGTTGTCTTGCCCGCTTACTGTTCTTTACAAAATGGTCCCAGCCTTTTCATCAGCCATGGTCCAGGTGCCTGAACAATCTTAGACTGCATGTTCCAATCCAAACACTGCCTATCGAGATCACAGAATCAGTATTCATAGTGTTTGATTGTTATAAGTAAAACTGAAGCACTTAATTTAGCACTAATCTTTCCTCTTCTTTACCAGCTGTAGCAATGGAGGTGCTTTCATTATCTGCATAATATCCCTTTCAGGTTATATCTGTGTCTGGCTTTCACACAATCCCTGTGTGTCTGTGGAGAAATGGTAACATTTCATTTGGAGGGATACTTTACGCAAGCTATTACCATATTGGGGGAGTGGGATCATCTTAACTGACTGTGACTACCTTAACACAGCCCTCTGAGCTTTGTCTTGAGTCAGTTGGAAGAGATTAACATCCTCAGATGAGTTCATCCCTTCTGCTGGAGAAGTCTGTCTCAGGGTACACTGAATCACTCTCGAGTGCCCATCAATTTTAAAGTTAGGCACATAACTTTGATGGTTCATATCATAATAGATTATCACTGGAATTGATATACCAAGAGTTGGGGATGAGTGGATGTGACCCCCAAGTAATTTTCTATAGCTGATACTGGGGAGGTGTAGTAGGATAAAAATCATAAATTTAAGAGAAGAATTATACAACTGCTCCCAAGTTCTTCTGCTAGGTGTCAGTAAACCTCTTGTACACAGAGCTTGTGTGGAGTATATTTATGGGAAAGATGAGTTTAGCTGTGATTATTTTAATTCTGTTTCTCTTTGTATGCATTTTCACTTCCCTTTTTTTTATCTTACCTTTCCTAAACAAACCCACATCTGCTTATGTGTCTCCAGTAACAGTTACCCCAGAGAACTGCTACATTTTTATCACTTTTTCTTGAATTATGAGTAAGAATTGTCAGATGTGAAAAAGCTGATAAAATATGTTTTGAAAATTGATCATTCACCACTGTTCGTCTGTTCACAGGCAGGAAGAGAAATTTGCAACTCAAAGTGATATGGCCCAAGGATAATAAGAGTGAATCAAAAATGTTGTATTGTATTCATTTTATCTTCAGTCAGGGCCCAGATATTAAACTGGTCTTTGGCATGTTTCAGAAAGCATGTGAAATTTTTGAAAAGCTTAGTAGGAAGAGATTTTGCTGATCTTAAGTCACAATTGAGAAACTTCTAGAAAGTCAAAGTCTTTTATACTATTAACTGCTCTAACCAAGTCAAGTAAGGCTGAGACAATAAATGCAGATATGAAAACTGAAGGGTGTATTTTTGAAGCATTAACATATAAAAGCAGAAGCATTCTGTTTCTGCCTCTTACTTTTCCAAGAGGTGGTCATGAGAACAGAATTCCCCTGTTCATATTCTCATTTAAAAAGTGTTTGCCTTAAGATTTATGGATTTTGAAATACTCATATACTCACTTCCATACTATTATCTCCCCTTCAGTCAGTGTTTTTTTCCCCCGTCACACACACTAGAAGAGAATTAAATGGAGTCCCAGGAATCTTGAATCAAAGAGGAGTGGGATTTGAAATGTCAGTTCTCAGCACCAATAGAATATCTGGAAACCAATTAAGATATATTTAGGTTGAAGAGTGGCAAAAAAATGTACTCGTGAATAAAAAAATCTGCTGCATAAAGTACTGTGCTGAGAGCATTAGGGTTCTTTAAACAAGTTTAAAAGGCAAGATAGGAAGATACAGTGTTTCACTGGAATGAAAGCACTCCCTGCTTTCAAGTGTAGTAAGAAAACCCTGATTGAAAGACTGTCAGAACTGTAGGTCATGATAGTATTAGACTGTGGCAAACTGAATTTATGTTGGTCATCACTTACCCTGTTAACTGGCTTTGCTGGAGAGGAGAATTACAGGAGAGCTCTTTTTCAATCATTCCATCTTCCTTACTATCTGCATCTGTGACTCTTCCCTGGCCCCACAATGACAACATATCTCAGGCGTACCTGCATCTGTATCATTGTGGCAGTATGATTAAGCACGGCAGCATTTTGCTGTTGAAGATCAACACAATGCTGAAATCTATGCCAGCAGCTGCTTTCACTCCTTTGGTTCTAGGCATCACAGTATAGACTATGCAAAAAATAAGCCTCACTCCTAAAAAAGCAAGGAAATATACATAGCAAGACTGTAATCTTAACTCCCTTGCTCTAGTCTCTGTAAAAATAATTTATTTAATAATACATTAAGGTAAGTTTTCGTGTTCCCCTTGCTTTCTCACACCAGGAAGGTCTCTTCCCAAAGGACATACTCCTGGCCAGGATGCGTAACACACCAGTTAAGACTGCCTGGTGGGACATGCCTCTTCTTGGGCTCCAGTTTCTGGGAAGAGGGAGAGGGTACCTGACCACCTCCTCACCTCCTGTGAAGACTGTACACAAGTCCAAGTTTGGGACCTATGTTGTCACTTACTTGGGTGCCTGTTAGTGTGGCACCCAGAGTGGCAAGGCAGCTTGACTGTATTTGGGTGGGAGTGAGGACATGGACCTTCATCCAAATGGCCGTGGCCTTAAGATGATCAAGACAGGGATGGACCGTACAGAGACTCTGTCCATCCTTGCACCCTCTACCCTCCTTCCTACAGCGAAAAGGGTTATTGGGAAACTTCAGAAGCTGAAACTCATGAGATTTCTCCTGGCACTTTGCCTCTGAGAATGTTTCTACTTTTCCAAAAAATGACTGAGCTTTAATGAGTTCTCATAATTTGTACAAGCGCTAACAGTGTATCTCTTTCACTCCTCTGCCAGTAGTTCCTGCATGTTTTTTTAGTTTTCATTAACTGTCTTCTCCAGTGCCAGGGTTAAACCTCACACAGATGGAGATGGACAGTAACACTAAAATGCCTAAGTAATCAAATGTATTACAGCCTGTGGTTCTGCTTTAACATTTGGATGGGACTGTGTTACTTCAAATTTAATAACGTAAAGGTGCTCTGTTAAAGAAGCTGAAAGAATAAGGCAGAGTGTTCATTGAATTCATGAAGATTAATAGATGAAGGGCATGGAGTGTCATCTTCACTGCAATGTAAAGAATAAGATTATCTAAGTTATGCAGGCATTCTACCTTTAATTCAGGCTGTATTTACACAAACTTGCCACCCATATCTCTTTAGTTCAATGATACGGTTTATTTGTGCAGGTCTGTCTTAAAATTAATGAATGATGGGGAATTAGAGTTACAGCAGTGATAGCAGGTATTTAAAAAACATTCAAAGCAAGGGTGAAGAATGTTACCCTCTCAGGAAGCAATCTGATACTTACTGAAGCCTATGCAAATATTTAAATGATCTAATAAAGTTCAGTGAAGAAAAAAATAAGAAAAATAGTCACATGGAATGAGCGCAGGAAAGTAGATTATTAAACATGGGGAGAGTAGAAAGATATGCTAGTACATATAAAATTATTGCTCATCCTGATCACGCAGTTTACGTATTTGGACAGATGCAAAGTCTTTGCTATATGTTCTTACTGCAGAAAGAGGTAAAATGTTCAGAGGATGCTAAGGTTAGTCCCAGAGGGTGGGGCAGCCAGAGCTAGAACTGTGAGATTTTTTTATTTGGGGACTAAACTTGTATATGCAAACACAGTTGGGGACCTGTGTATCCAGGCAAGTTTGTTTTAAGTTGGCAAGCTGAAGGAAAAGATTTCGGGTTTTTTCTCTGTATTGAACTGGGGCAGAGAATGTACCACTCAGATTTTTTAATGTATGTTGATATTGGAAAGGAAACATTTCAAACAAAGACTTGCATTATATGCTTGCAAAATGAAAAGTGGAAAGCACTTGAGCTGTTTGATTTTATCTAAATTCTCTAACTTTTCCAGTCAAAATTTTTTACAAAGTTTCATAATTTTTCAGGAAGTTTTTTAGACACCTAGAGACTCTGGTTCAAGGCACTATTATTATGTAGAAAGAAACTAAAACCAAATTCCCAAACCTACCATCAGCTTAAAACTCAGGCCCCATTTAATTGGATGCTTAATAAACTGGCACCCACAGGTTGGTTTCCTAGACTGCACAGTCATCCGGCTGTGACAGCCTTTCTTTTGGGTTCTGCCCTGGTACAATGCAACAAAGCCCTTTGTGACCCCTGGGACTGCTAACAATAGAGGTGATCAGTCATTGCACAAACAGCTCTCCAAAGGGTGATCACTTTGTTTCAGGCCTTTCTAGAAAACAATTCATAGTTTCACAAGTGGACTGAACATTTCTTAGGGTATAGATTAAAACATGTGTTAGAGTAGCAGCGTGAAACAAGTATTAAACCTAGTGATAGTAGTGCTGAACACTGAAAAATAAAGGTTGAACACTGGAAGCTTTGCTACTGCGGCTTCTGCCTCCTCCCCACTCCACCTCCTCCCTCAAAAATACCCCAACAGGATGGTGCCTTGTGCAAATGAAGCACCGTCATGTTTCATGCCAAAACGTTTTAATCAGGGTGAAGGTGAGGCCCTGAAGCTGATGTCAAGATACAGCCCGTACATGTCATTACGCTGCCTGCAAGGGAGGAAAGTACGTTTATGAAGTCCGTTTGGAACGTGGGTCAGAGGTCCTCAGGTCTTCTAGTTCTTGCTCTAACAGCAGAAGCTGCAAGGCTTCTTTGGGTTTTCAGTGAGCTGCTTTATGGGCTGTTGCTTATGGCATGGGAACCAAGTCATTTGTCAGCCACTGAGTGCTGTTGGCTCTGTTCTCTTCCTGCAGAGATTTGGACAGTATTTTACCTCTTTAGTTGCTTTACAGGAAAGAATCCTATTGAGAACACCTGAAGTGATACAATTACAGCATGAGCATTTAAAATCATGGGTATGCCTCAATTTCCTGTGGAGCTAGGAAGAAGTTACAGAGTGATAAAAAATTTTTGGTGTGACTGCAAACCAATCAGGGTACTAGATACCTTTTACATTTCAGTGGAGGTTTGGGCTTAGAACAGTCCCTTTTGGGCAACTGCAACCAGATACTTTTTTCTAAGGTTAAGAGTGCTCTGCAGCCAGAATGTGTGTTATTTTGGCTGCAATCTCATGAACATTTGAAAGGTACAGAGGGAAGACCCAGCAACCTCTGGCATTCCAGTCTTTCCCTGTCCCTGCAACTTCCATTGTTGCAATGCTGCTAAATCCGCTTTGACCACTCAGAACTTAAGTAAACAGAGGTTGTACTTGTGGGGTGTTATGTAGTACTTTTTAAAAAGTCTGAGTTTGTTGAATAGGGTTGGATCAGTACTGGAGTAGCTTGGTGTCAAAGGTTAGATTTTGTTATACCCAAGATAGGGATGGGAACTGACATACTGCAGCTTTTGAGTTTTTCTTACCTGTTTTTTTAAGTGCTCACAGCATGCTCAGGGAATGACAGGTACAGTGTATTTCAGTCCCTTTCCAGAAAGTGCATCCTCTGCTACCTGCTTGTTGTGAAAAGATATAGCCCAGGTAATTTAAGTTCTTAATTCACATACTTTGCCTTTTGTAATGCTGAGACAGGGGAGATCTTTGGAACTGAAGGATTACAGGCTTATTTGAATTATAAAAGCACTGACCTCAAGCAGCCTTTTAGTCAAATCTGTTGTTTATGTGGTCGGCTTACAGTCATGTTTCTGTGATACTAGTGCACATATGTAGTGTCAAAGCTGACTTCAGAGGTTTAGTTTATTCTAACAGTAGAGTTTTTATCAGTTAGGGATATCACAGTAAATCATCCTTGCACTCCTTGCCCTGTATTCTCGCGTTCCACCTTGTGTTGCCTTCAGAGCTTGTTTGACCTCTCAGTTAACTGATTGAGCTTGTTAGCTCTGAAAAAAAGTTGAATAATTTTCTTCTAGTTCAGTAAATTAAACTTTCTCCCCACAAATGGATAAGCACCTGAGCTGGTAAACAGTGAGGAAGCAGCAGGACTAAGACTACTGAAGGCAGGAGAAAGAGAAGGGCAAGAAACTAATGGATTGTTTCAGCCATCTTATGATACCTTCCCCTAAGTCTGTCCTGTAAAGCTTCTCCACTTCGGATAAAGAATATTTGAAGTTGTTTAGAACAGAAGCCTCCCATGTATCTCCATGGGACCTCCTGAGTAGCGGGTTACTGACTGTTCTGCACTGAGTGCATTTTTGGTGAAAGACATCTCTATGAAAAAGTTTGCTTCCAGCAAGTAAGCGTTTCATGTTCCTTTTGTTTAAAAATCAGGGGTTTTTAATGGAAGATTTCCTACTGAGTCCTTGCCAAGATTTTGTATTTTGCCTTCTCTGGTGAGAGTATTTGTACAACTTTCCTTTAAGAAGGAACCACAAACTCATCTTTCAAACCTAAACAAAGTCTCTGTACAGCTCCTTCCAAGGGCAAATCAAGGCTACAGTTCCTTGACTTCACATTCCCAAGCACACACGGCCTGAAAGGAAGCTCAAAGACCCAGCTTACTCCCTTTTAAAGTGAAAAAGGAAAGAAGTAGTGTAAGAAAAAGCTAATGAATAGAAGAAACAAAGTGGAAGGGCTGACAATGAGAAGTGGTACACACAGGGTATAAAAAGCATCAAATTAAAATATCATTAAAATCTCTACCTCCAGCTACTTTTTCAACTTAGTTATTCTCGCTTACTGTCTTGGTGTGGATGATGTTTCTGCTGTCTAACTGCTGTTTTGTTAAGAGTTCTTCTTCCAGTCAAGCCTGCCCTTCATGTATTTCCTCTCTTGCTTCACGCCAGCATTCTCTTGGCAGAATTTTGGTAGTAGGGAACCAAATAAACAATTGTGTGTATGAGTGTTAATCGACTTTGTTTGGTAAGTTTAGAATACCTTGCAAACTCATTTGGCGCTATTTGTGCAAGGTTTCAGCAGAGTTTACTTTTGGAGTAAATATTAAAGTGAAATGAGCTACAGTGCTGATTTTGAATGTAGAGCATTATTTTACACCTCGTTAGGTCTATTTTTCCTACTAATACAGCCGTGGCAATTGGACAAGCGAAAGACTGATGGGATGAACAAAAGCAGTGTTCCTTTCCCGAATGTGCCAAATCCATTCTGTAAATGTGACATTATAAAAAAAAAAAGACCCCAAACTACATGGCAGAAATCAGGCCTGAAAAACCAGGAAAACCTGCACTACAGCAGCTTGCCCAAGCTCTTGCATCTCTTTATCTAAATGTTTGCAGACACTAGAAGGATCATTTTTCCGTGTGCAGCTAATTTGCTGTTTTACTTAGAAGGTTTTCTCAAGGATATACACAAAATAGTATAAATGTGGTTGGATGCTTTTCTGCTTTTGAAAATTTGAAGTTTATATAAATGTTGAAAACATCTTGATCCTGATACTTAGCAAGGCCTTTATTACTCTCTCTTAAGTAACAACTCCTATGCTTGTTTCAGGCTCCACTGGTCCCAGCACAAGCTTATGCTGTAACAGTTATGGTGGGGGAACTGTCCCAAGCATGTATCTGAGATGCCCCGTGAGAATAAACTGTGCAGGGGCGGAAACTTATTCTTACTCACAGCTTCACACAAGCCACTGATCCCATGTCCAGAAGATTTAAGAGTATTTTTTTAGGAGTATCACATAGCGAATAGTTCAAGTGGTATCTCCCATCACTACCTGCATCATGTCTCTGGCATCAGCTAAGTGTGAGTAAACCAGCACAAGAAACAAGCCATGATATGTGACAGTTGTTCCACACAAAAACATGCACAGCTTTCACAGATGCATCAATACTGTTGTAGATTTAGTCATACTCTATTTTGACGTACTAATGACAATGTTATGGCTTTTAAATGTCCCTTTGTTTTTTTCCCCTGTAGAATAAGTTTTGCAGTGCTACCACCCCTTCATACCCTGTTTTCTTTGCCTGCAAGACCAAGATATAGCTGCTGATACAGGATTCTAAAAGGCTTGGGGGCAATGGAGTGAATTAAACATTCCTCTTCCAGCTGCTGCTGTTCACAACACTTTTGACAGTTAAAATACATCACACATTCTCTTGTCTATTTAACATAAACAACTAATATTTTAAGTGGAGTCCAGAATCAACCCCAAATAGGAGGATCCAGACAGGCAGTTCAGATAGAAAACTAAGAAGTGTTCTAAATTTATATAAAAGCAGTTTTCAGTCAGTTCAACCTATGCCTAGCATATTGTCTAGTGCAGCACATCAGACTGTGGAAGCTGAAAGATCAGTGGCTTTTCTTTTGAGAAAGAAGGTTTCATTTTTCATCTCAAAATTATTTCAGCACAACTTTTTATCTCCAATTTTTTGTTGGAAATATAAAATGAAAGGGGGAAATCAGAATTAAAATATAGTCTTTTTGTTCTTGTATAATGAACTCTGTATAATGAAACATTTTAGTCAACCCAAGACCCATTTTGGAGGAAAGCTTGTTCAGAGAGAATTTTCCTTTTTCTCTCTTCTGGAATGAAGACATTTGAAATCACAGATTTTACTGAATCAAGCAAAAAAATCTAGCTTCTCTGTAGGTTTACTTCCGTGAAGCTGAGGCAAACCTGAGATAACAAAAGGGCTTTAATGCAAATTCGATTTTAGTATAGAAGCAACATCATGAGAATAGTATCAATCCTTGTAATTTTAGGAATTCTAACATGATTGTTGCAAAGTGCAATTTGCTAAAATTTATTTCATTTCCTAAATGAGAGAATTTTTAATGAAAATGTTATAAACTGAAAAAGCTCCTCACTCCTGACAAAAGGCATTTGGAATGCAATACTCTTCAATTGTAAACCCCTTCTTTTTTAAGTTTAGACAATGTATGGCTACATAGCACAGAGGAGGTAACATTCTGTACAGTATTGTTTCACACAGATGGTCTTAAAATTCCGTTTACCTAAAGTTCAAGTCTTTGTGGGCATGAGGATCTCTCTGGAAACCTCTCTATCAACTTTGCTATGTCAAAATCTAAGCATGCACCTCAATATGAAGTGGACCAGGTGTAGCCATCATTTATAGCAAGCATTTAGCTTCACTTCTGCTTGTCAGGGAAAAAGCTAAATGTTAGCTAATAAACTTTGCATCAATGATTTTCCCTTCATTCCTTTGCAGTGGTCAGTGGCCAACTGCACTTGGCCCTGAAGGATCTACAAAAGTGCAAATAATAAATCACAAATAAACTAATTACCATCTTTTCAAAAGGAAGCCAGGTAATTAATTTCTTTTAAATTGAGACTTCCTCTAAAATGAAAAAGTCCCCTCAGCTTCTGCAGCCATCAACTCGGTTTGCACCTTAAAAAAAAAAAAGAACCAGGGCACAGGGAGTAAAAATGAAAACAGCTTCAGGTTGTTCAATTTCCTGTTTGCTTAAATTTGTCCTTCCTGACATGCGGATTCATCACACTCCTTTCCTGGTGACTACTTCATTAGATTAGTTTAGGTATTCAGAGGGATTTTTATCTTCTGACTCATAAAATTCTTGAATTGCCCCAAGAATTTCCTGTGTCTGACTGGAATTTTATGTCTTTGTAGTTTCAGCTGGACTCCTTGAAGAAGCTGCTGTCTAAATTGCTCTGCTTTTGAGGTTTTCAAACAACAGATCAGGAGGCAGCTTTAAGCCTGATCCCTGCTTTTCAGGAAAACTGATCTGTGCCAGCACTTCACCTCTTAAAATTGTAGTCAGGAATTTTTCTTAATATTTTTAAACTCTTTCCTTTCCTGACAGTATTTCCCCTTGCTGCCCATGCCCTTCCCAGGTGTTCACTTCAGAATATTTGTCCAATCCCAAAAACGCACCCCGGCGGCTCAAAGTGCAGCCTGCATGCTGTCCCATCCGGTTTTCATCACTCTCTTGCTATAAAGCAGAGAAGCTGAGGTTACGGGTATATCGGGCCATTTAGCAGTTGGTGAGAAATGCCTTTGTATACCCCTCCCCTACCTTTTTTTTTTAGTCCTTTCTGAGGAGGGTGAGAGCCAGGTTAGGCTGGAGCCCTGGTGTGTGCTTCTTTTGAAGGGTTCAGTGAATTGAAGGTGATGCTTTTCGACATGTGAGCTCCAGAAATGTACCGAGTGATTGTAGTGCCAGCTCGGCTGCTTGCACAGGGGCTTGTCTGCCTTCGCTGCCCTCCCGGCGCGGAACGACGGCCCTTCCGTGCCCTGGGTCACCGGGGTTCGGCGGTACCTATGACTGGCTTTGACGAGGAGGAAACACGCGGCGGAATGGCAACCTGCCCGTCTTCCAAAGTCTTAGGCGGAAAAGTGGAAAAAAAACCTGGTCACCCCTTGCGGTGTCGATGTCTTTTCTCCTCGCCTGGGTTACGGTGTTTGCGCAGGAACAGACTCGAAACACGGCTGTATGACCACCGACCCGTATCTGTCTGTCTGTCTGTGTAGCCGTGAGGCTGCTTCCCCCGGGTACATTCGCTTATGGCATCGGCAGGTGGAGACAAGAACAAGGCCATGCGCTGTGCCGGACCTCCCGGGCTTCCCCGCCCGGAGGTGGCAGCCGCCGCTGAGGAGCGGCCGGGCGGGTCGGGGGCGACCGCCTCCCCCCGGCCGGGCCTTCCCCTTGGCCGGAGCTTCTCCCCTGGCCGTGCCTGTGCCAACCCCGGCGCCCTTCCGGCGGCAGCGGGAAGGGGCAGCGCGCAGCGACACCGGCGGGGAGGGTACGCGTGCTGGGCCGTGGCCTGTGAGCGGCAGTGCGGCTGGGGCGCCGGCACCGCTGGGGACTGGGACATCAGCGTGGCCCAGAGGAAGCCCAGGGAAACACAAATAGTAAGCAGCCATCAGCGTTAGACAAGAGTATCCAAAGAGCATCCATAGCAGATGTTGCGAATGGCAGCTTCTTCAGTTAGCCTAGTGTTGTGGGAAGCACCGTGTAATGGAGGCAAGTCCGCATGAGTACAGAGTTTTCTTCGAGTTACTTGAATGCCTCAGTGAGAGGCACTATGCTGAATGTCCATGCCTTAGCATCTTGCCTGTCCAGATTTCCCCTGTATATGGGTGCATTTCCTTTTGCTGATACTCTCTAAATCTTTTATTTCTCCTCTGGTTTATCGTAACAGGTTTCTTTTCCAAGCAAATTACTCCTTTGTACATATTTCTTTACCTAGAGTAGCATAAAAGAAAGCAAGACCCTGAAGTGAGTTGAATGTTTATAAACCAGTATTATTTGTCTGCGAAAACATGTAGTGAGTATAACTGACTTCCAGTATGAACATTTGCACTGTGCCTAATTACTAATGCTCATGGAAATGGCTTTCATGTCTTGAACACTTCATGTATGGCACTTCTGTTTTGTTTTAATTATTTATTTGTGTAAAAAATATAATAGAAGGCTAATGCAGAAGAAAAAGAAGACATGAAAGATGCAGTCATGAAAGGAATAGCACAGGCACAGAAGCAAATAAGAGGCCTGTGCTGAGCTGACCTGTGCAGCAGCCATATTAATGCTTGCTCAGTCTTTGGGATATTCAGGAGGCAAGCTGGGCTTCCCTCAGCACAGCATTAAAGGAGAACATCTCCTTATGAGATTGGCTTTAACTACTTTGCTGTTTCTTTACATGGACTGATGACATAGTACGGCTGTGAAATGGTTTCCTTTGAAAACCTTGAAAGGTGGTGTTCAGGATAAAAGGCATGCTTTGCTTTAGAAACTAACAGAAAACAAAAGATGAACATTACAATCAGAAATATTGCCTTTTCCATTTCAATACTTAACAGGTTTTGCAAGTTTTCAAAGTACAAAGTTTTCTACAGAAAACTTAAAAGGAGTGTGTGTATACTGTTTTTGTATACTGTCTTTGTCAGGGTTTTCTGAAGAAAGGTCTTTATCTTCTAGTAAGCATTATTACCTACCTATTTTTGTTTGCGTAAGAGGTTGTTAAAAAGATTTAAACCTCCCCCCAAACCAACAGCAACTAAAAAAAAATCTAACCTTGCAAATCATTAATGTCTTTTCTTCTTTTAGAATTTTATGTAGTGCCTGTAGCTTTTGCATTCTTTTATGCATGTGGCATAGTGTTCAACTGTATGTTGGAGAGACAAAGTCTTGGGCAGAGGGTAATGTAAAGTTACCCTGAGGCCTAGGGTGGCAGAAGTACCTCAGAAGTCTGCATGAAACTGCAGTGAGTAGATCTTGCACTCCCCATGAGAAGCAGGGCTTCAAGGCTAAGTTCCTTGCAGGGCTTGATGAGCGTGTAGAGCATGGTGAGATGTTCCTGCAGTGTGATAAAAATCCTGGGCTAGAAATGTATCAATCTTAAGGACTAGCTTTGTGGATAAGCTGTAATATTAGGCAAAGAGGAGAGTTTTGCTCTCCATGGTGGCATGAGAAGGAGCCATACTCTTACCTCTCCATATTCTCCACCTGCAGAGTCTTGTCCTGTGGCCAAATGGCACATACAGACCTGGTGATCTGAAGCTCTGTCTTCACCCTGCTTTCAGTGCTCTATTCTGTCAACCTTTGGCAGACATTGCCATCAGCTAACTGCCCCAGCTTTTGCCCAAATCCTGACAAAAGTTGTCCTTCATGGCCAAGAAAATTAAGTCAATTTTTAGTTGTGACCAAGTTCCCTCACCTAGACATCTCCTTTATTAAAGTAAACAGAAGAAAAGGAGTCTTCGTCTTTTTTTTGTTGTTGTTGTTTTGGGGGGTTTTGTTTGTTTTAATCAGTGTAGTAACTCCCTTATTTCAGAAGTTTACAGCTGAGTTGAGAACCTATTTGTCCAGCTTAAATGGGGAGGGTACTTGTCTGCTAGAGCCCTCAGTACTGGAGGCACTATAGAAGGAGGTTCATAGAAGGAATATAGCTCCAAAAGGAAGACAGTACAGGCTTTGGGGTTTTTAAAAATTAAAATTAATTCAGTCATCTCTGTAGTTTTAGTTTTAAGTGTGCAGCTGAGTTCTGGGTGTTCTTTACAAACTTAATTTCCCAGACATGCATAACATTACTAAAAGGAAAATATTTCAACAAACAATTTGAGGATGTTCATTACTTGAAAGACCCCATGAAAAATTTTTCAAATATGTATTTCATCTGTGACTGCTGTTCATTTCAGTGCCAGATGTTGATTATTACAAGGTTGCATTTGCTGGGTTTTTTTAACTTTCTCTGTGAACATACTGCATTAGGATTCCAGTTTTATCAAATCACTTCCATCGTAAGGCCAGCCAGCTCTACTGCTATCCTGATTTACTCATCCTATATGAAATCTTTAGCTATTTTAGTGAGTTGCTCAGATAACTCATTGGTATACCAATTTCAAGATATTTTGCGATATATACATTTGTTTTACCAATACCACTTTTGGAGAGAAAACAAAAACAACTCTTCAAAGTTGAATGCTTTGGATTGAGGTTATTAGGTCAACAGTAAATTTTAAAAACTATTTGAGAGATTTCTTGATGGCATTTTAAAATTATAGCTTAAGGTTACACTGCTTCACACAGTTCTGTTTGGCTCCTTTGATGCTGAAGATCTACAGCTGACTTATGTGTAAGATATATTTTTAAAAACATTAGCCATGATTTAAAGTAACAAGAGACACTGTTCAGATGAGGGGAGAAACCTGTCCTTTGGGAGGAAGTGAGTTAGGTTCAGTAGTTTTGTTGAACCTGAACCAAGAAAGAAACCATTAGTAACTCAATCTTTGTAAGAAGACAGGAGGAAGATCCCAGCTCCTGCCTACCCGTAGATTTTAGCAGCGGCTTGAGCATTCAAGATGCCGAATATTACAGAGGAAGGCTCTAAAAGAACCAGCTTGTATTTATCAGTATTTTAGACCACAGTGAAAGCACAAAGGAAGCAGCTAGGGCAAGAGCAGTATTGTGATACAGTTATTAATTGCCAAAGAGAGTAGGCCCCATGCTTTTATTGCTCAAGAGACATCAGGGGCACTCTTGTTCTGAAAAATTCAGATGTCAAATGAAATTGTAGACACTAAGTTTCTGATCTCCCTTAACAATCATTTTAAACAAATATAACCTCCTCCCACTAACAAAGAAATAAATCTGGATTGCATATGCTGTTTCATGGTAAGTTGTTTGGATGCTGAGAGTGCTGTAAAGGAAGAAAACAAATACCACGTTTATTCATGGCTTTCACTTGTTTTTTATTTCCCAAGTGAGAAACATAAAGGAGAAAACAGATGACGATTGTCTCATAAAAGCCGCTATTAGAAAAGCTATTATTCAGTTGTTTTGAAAAATTCCCTTCCCACACTGTTCTGCCAGCATTTGCCTGCTGCAATAGCCCAACTTTGCTGTTAGAGACAGGTAGTATTAGAGAGAAGCTCTCTCTTTACTTTTTCTTCCAAAATCAGGCTTCATTTTGTCTTTGTGTTGTTCCCTTCAACTCCTGCCTAGCTACCACTCTGATGCTCTTTTGGCATGGTCTGCTGGAAAAGAATACCATGCTTTCCTTCTTGTATCTGGATGGTGCTGGAAAGGAATGGCCTTTTTTTCCCATTGGAATACATATCTAATGTAAAGCTGTTTGCTGGTGAACACGAATGTTTCAGTGCCTGATTCTATTTCTAGCTATATTTGGGTAAATTACATGAAACTCCACAGAAAGAAGTGTTACCTGATGGTAAAATAATTTTTAGTAAGAATATTCATTATTCATTCATCATCTTGGAGATATTATGAAAAATAACCCAGGGTGTTCTGTGCTAGCCAAAAAAAAAGCCCTATATCTGTACAGGCATCCTACATAATAGCAACATGTCACTTTGTAGTTCTGCATTAAACTTTTATGTGAGAAGTTACAGCTGTGGATGCCTATGTCTTTCAGATTCTGTTTCAATAAACCTTTGAGAAAGAAAAAAGTGAAGGCCCTTCAGCTTTACAGCAGTTTCAAAGCAGGAGCTTTATTATCTTTTTTTTTTCAATCCTAATACGCTTTATGTTTTTACACAGACATGGCTTCTCAGTGAAGATAAATGATGAGACTCTACCTTAAAAAGCCTTTGGGTTTTCATTAATCTGCATTAGGTTAAAAGGGAATCAGAATTCTAAAAATACAGCACATCAGAGAAACAAGGTATTTTTCAGGTCAAGGTCCTCTTTTCCATCTGGTGCCATTTGGTAGTTCTAACATGTTCCATCTCCCCCTACTTCTCCATCTGTAAATAAGTCACTGAAGTAAATGCTTGGAATAATTACAGCAAAGAATGATAAAATGCAGGTTGAATTTAATCTCCTTGGGATCTAAAATGAAAAACAACTACAGACATCAGAGTTACTGAAAAACTGGAGGTCTCCAGTCGACAGGTGTATGAAATGGGAATAATATCACAGGATTACATGCTTTGGGATTGCAATTGTGCTGTTCAAAAAAATGTCAAAAGGCATATTAGTTCAGGATAAGGGGAAAAATAGCCTAGCAGGGCTGATTTTCAAAAGCAACCTGCCGTTTTGCTTCTGCAAATAGTTACAGACCCACATTATAATGGTTAGATGTCTAAGTGCTTGCATCCACCTACTAGGAAGTTGGAAATCTAACTACAATAAAATGCGTGCAAACTTGCAAAACTAGAGGGAGGTTTGAGATGCTTCTAAAATTGATCAATCAATCAGCAGCTGGACTGCTTTCCAAAAGCTTATGGAAACAAAATGTCTTTCTTTTTTTTTGCATGAAGTCAGCATTACCCCAAGAAATAGAGTAGCCTGAAAGATAAGGGGCTTTAGAGCTTCCTGGGTTAATGTGAAAGAAACAATCTACTCCTTCTGGGGTTTCATATCTATATCAGGAATGCAAAATCGGGGCTAGACTATGGGCACACTGTTTGCTGTTGCTTCCTTTCTCTGGCATTTTAACTACTCTGGCATCTCAGTTTGACTGTTCAGTTTGTCAGCTCTCTGGGACTGCTGTGTGCTTGCAGCTGTGTTGTCCTGGTACCCACCTCGTGCCAGCTGCCTGTATAGGTGCCAGCTGTGGGTGGCTTATTAGTAATACAGACTCAATCAGGTACCTGGAATAGGGTGTCTGAAAGTGAGAAAGAAGATGCTTCTTTTGAATGATTTGAAGCCCTCTGCCCAGAGTGGCAAAATCAGCATCCAGGATTGGCTACTAAACTCAATATTTCTTTTCCTCCCTGTCCTTCTGTGTTGCCGCCCAGTGCCAGGAAAGAAAGCATTCTTTGATAAAGAGGCATAAACCACTGTCTCCTCTTTGCCAGAATAGGGACCATTACGAAAAACAGAAGATTCCATTTTGGTGAGGGTGTGTGGAGTGAATTTTAGAAATGTTGCACAGCTTTTACAAAATATTTGGGAGATGTCCTAGAAAGAGAAAGAATGGGATATGACTCAGTATGTGTGACACCCAGCAGTGTAAGATCCTCTCTGTTACTCATGCAGGATGGAGCGGAAAGGATCTGTCACTAATATTCAGTTTACACATGTTTTTCACTTAAGTACTGGACAGAAGAACGTTTCAGTGCTTTATTTAGTGTGTTTTAGATCCAAGAAATGATAATTACTGTATATTTGAAAAACTATTCATCTCTGTGGATTGCTTATTAACTTAGCAGAAACTGGTCCTTAGGACATAGTGGCCTGACTACCATGGGAGGGTTGTTGGAGTGAACACAAACACAATGGACTCCTATTTTAAAGCCTGTTTATATTGCCAGTGTGGCGCAAAGTGGCTGTGAATCTAAGAATGAACCCGTTTTAAATGTCTATAACACAATAAAAATTGCTAGTCGTTACTGTGTCATACTGCCCCTCAAACTAAACTTTACATTCAAGGATAAATGTATGCACAAATCTTAGCTGCTGTTCACACACACAAAAATGTGAATGTCATTCAAAGTTGTTCATTCGTCTAGGAAACTCCTCCCACCCTCATCTTCTCTCTTGCAATTACCCTTTGCCCCTTTCCTCCAGAGGCTATTTCTTCCTAGCTGGTATGTTTTACCTCCTTCAAAAGACAATGGGCTGGCTCCTGCTGCCCATCAGATGTGGGCTAGACTTGACAGAAGGCCATCACCCTGGGAGGGTTGAGTCTTGGAACCAAAGGGTCTCCACCAGTGCTCAGCCTCTGCAGTGCTAAGGGTTGTTGTGGTCAGCCGCAGCCTTCTAAAGAGCGCAGGGGGCTTCCTTGGGAGGGAGGGTGTTTTACTTCCCGTACCCCTTTTCGGACTGCCCCGCCTGCCCCCAGCTAGCTTTCAGCTTTGCAACACGGCAGCGACAAAGGAGGTAGAGAAGGCTCTCAGGCATTAGGGCTTCAGGATGTTCATTTGCATGGCTCTCAGATGGCAGAGGGAGAGCCACGTGGGCGGCTGGACCCCCATGGAGGGCGGGAACCAGCCACTTTGCCCATGCAGAGAGGCTCACGTGGTATGGGGCTGGATTTTGTATGGGGAAGAGGGGGCGGAGAGAGGACATGGACTAATAGTCCCAAGGCACAGGGGCGGTGTATGGGCAGGATTGGGGTACAGAACAAATAGTGAGAAGACGAGGGTGTGGTTAGGAATAGGGGCGGAGGTAGGGAGGACCATGTGGTGGGGTAGGGAATTTGGCAAGGAGGGAGTGGGAAAACAGATCTCTACAAAGGGTTACTGTTTCTCTCGGCTTAGCAGAAACACAGGAGATCGAAAATTGTCATCTTCACCCCTATCCCTACAGGAGCATGCCCTTAGTAAGTAGCCAGATAGCCTTCAAAGGTGGGCTGAATATTTAATGCGCAGCTAAGAGCAGCCTAAAATGTAGCGGTAGCCAACCATTTTGCAGCCTTACAGCAGGAAGGAGGCAGGCGTGCTGACAGACGGGAGTCGGGGGGGCTGCAGCCAGGGAGATAGGTGAAGTGGCCTGGGGCCTGCAAAATGGAGGCCACTGCTGGGTCATTTACCAGTTATATAGGCAGAGAGTTTGTGGCTGGCTTTTTACACCACTGGGAGTTGCCTGATGTGCAGGCAAGCAGACTACTGCTGCTACAGCTTGTTCCTGGCAGCTTTTGAAATAGACAAAATGGTGTGAGAAGGCTTAGCAAACTATCAGATGGGTTTTCCACTCCAGCTCAGGAGAGGAAATCAGACCGCAAAAGGGGATTGATTTTCCGGTGAGTCTGGCTCATCAACTCAATGAGCAATTCATTCATCTTCCTCTCAAGGTCAGCAGAGTGACAGTGTGTCTCACTGTGCCCTTCAGGACCTTTTCTGTTCCAAGGTTTGTTCAGTTTTCAGTTAACCCTCATGGAGTTTGTGGTTTATCTTGGGAATGCTGGTGCCTGGCCTGCCATGTTACTCAAGAAGAGATGGCTTGGCAGGGAGTTAAAAGTACACCCTGTGGAGGTCTGTTTCCTAGTCCTTCTCTTGGGGACCATATGTGGCGGTGGTGGAGCCTTTGGAACGCATGTCACATGTAGCATGAACTGACAGTCTAATCTGAAGTCACTCCAGTTGGGTACAAACACTACTTTAGGAGAAGCTTGCCTGTTTATATAGGTTTCAGATTACTTCATTTTTCAAAAGTGCATGGAGTGCATCCAAAGCAAATAATTTTTCTCTGGTGAATGGGAAGACCAAAAGGAGAAGTCCGGAGAAAGAAGGATGGATGGTCTTTCTAAATGTCAAAGCTGACATAAACACATCTCCTTCAAACTCTTCTCACAAGATAATTTTTTTAGCAAGACACAGATTGCGTCAATCTCTGTGTTGCAGTCTTTGAAGCTTCCCCCTTATTGCTATAATGAAGGAGGCATGGTTTTCTTTGAGAATTTCTGCAGCCCTGAAGTTTGCCTTCTCTAAAGGCTTTCACATGCTCAGATAGTTGGTTGTTCCAAAGAGCTCTGTCTTTGAAACTCCTCTGCCATCACACAAGGGCAAACTGGTAAGTCTGCTTTGCAAAATTATTTTTAAAAAACCGAAAAAGGCTTCATTAAAAATATTCTGATTAGCTCTATGTAAGGCCTCAATTTTCATTAGACAGGGGCCCAGTTAAGAAGATGACTAATGGTGTTGGAAAGGAGCCACCAATTAGGAGACATCAATTTTTCTGTCAACAGGATAACCCCTTTTACAAAACTTGTCATATGTTTACTCCTTTTCTGTTTGTGAAGGTAGTTGTTTGACAGCAACAGTTTGCATGAGGGGAAGAATTTATGAATTTTTTTTTTACAGTTATCATTGCTGCATTGTTTTGAGTTCCTGTCTTGTGGGATATTTTCCCTGCCCAGGGTTCTTGCTCCTCAGTCTGCCTGCTGTCTGTAACTCTTCCCTTTGTAGTAATTGGAGAGAGGGATATGACTTCTTATTTCTGCAGTGAGTTCTGGGGTGGAAATACTTGTGGTGGTAGTAGCCATCTTGGGAGCATGAGACTTGTGGCTTGCAATTCCTTGAGGTAGCTTAGAAATGCAACTATATGTGTGTTCCAAAAAGGAGGAGAAACACATTTCTGAGCACCTCTTTGTTTAAAAAGATATACTTGTTATGCTTACATCCTAATAAATGTTCTTCCATATTTAATAATCTAAGATACAACTGAAGACATACGGATCTTTTTCCAGTTTACACTTTTTCTCTACCCGCATTCAGAAAAGTTGATAGCTTCCACATCTCCTTTTACTGTACAGAAAATTTTACTCACTTTTCTTACGGAAAGATGTATACATCTGCATGCAGTGATTCATAGCTGCTGCTGTGTTTCTTAATAGCTTATTGCAAGTCATTTTACGAAATCATCAGTAGCAAATGCTTAACAGATATTAGGAGAAGAAACTAGGAAATTCTTGGGCATATGTGTAATACAGGGAGAGAGCAAGAGCTGCCTGTGTATGTTATATTTGGCAAGAGACTGAATGAGAAGGACAGATAGCTGGTGAGATTTCAGATGAGCACTGGTAGATGCTGACATGACCTTAAAGCCTCTCAGGTGCTCATGTGGGAACCCTGCTTCAGAAAGTGGAGCATTATGATGGCTTTTGAGGAGTGGTTGAAAAGTTACAATGTATTGGGTACCCTCTGGGTCACCAAATAGACCTGCCTTGTTGTTTGCCTGGGTTGTGGAGAGGGGGAGTGTTAGCACGCAATAGTTAAAGAGTGGAAGGTCATTATTTTGGTAAGCAGCCATTACTGGTAGGTCAGGTACACATCCCATCATCATCTGGTGTCAGGTCTTGCAGCTCAGTGCTCAGCTATTAGCTGCATTGAACATGTGCATTAGTGAGTGCAGTTGTTTTATCCTGCATGCAGACCACATGCAGATCATCCACTAGTGTCTAATATAGGCATAGTTATGATTCCACCTGTCCATGTCTGATCTGAAGGACTTGTTACTGTTTTGACATGAGACACAATAATCATCTCACTGCCTCTAATGTGTATCTGCACACATCCTTTTGGGGTTTGCCTTGGTGAAGGCAAGGGTTAAGGCACGTTCTGGGGCTCCAAATTGCAATTTCCCAACTCTTTTTTTTTAAGTACCTTTATATTGCAAAAGCAAAAGCATTTGTGTTCCACAAAGCCTTGCTGTTTGCCTTCAGGGTGGAATGTGTGGGGTTTTTTTAAATGGTGGTTAAAGCTGTATTGGCTTACCTGGGACCTTTGTCTCTGAGCTAAATTGCTATTGCTGCTTGTGGTGGAGTGCAGGAATCCCTGTGGAGATGGAAGTTGGGCAGCTAGTGGCAACGTTACTCCTTTCCTGTAAACAACTTTGTATTTGGGGGAAAGTTCTCCAACTACCTAAGTGATTTAGGATAAAAAAATTTCCATTTCATTATTTCCATGCTCTGGAGTGAGATAAACATTTTTGAAAGTGTAATTCTGTCCTGCTGTTTGCAATGCTATCTGCCACAAAGACACCCTCTTTTTTTACCTATCTTGTTCCTCTTTTCCAGGTTGGCCTTCCTTTTATGATGTGATCAGTCCCGATGCAATTACTTTCAACGATGATTTCTCCTATGGGATGCATCGTGTTGAAATATCCTGCAGTCAGGTTAGTTTGCAGCACACACAGACCATTCCGATGGCAAAGGCTGCAAAAGCCATTACAGTGTGCTGTGATTTCCTTGAGATTTGCAAACCTTTCAGTTCTGTTAAATAGTAATCATTGTTAGAAAGCACAATGGGTTGTAGGTATAAAAGCTGGGTAGAACAAGCTGAAGGAACACAGGGATCATTGGAATGCACGTTGCTGTCTCATGTGAGATTTAACAGAGATGTACAGGTTGGACTCAGTGCTGAGTTTACAAAAATAGTCTTCCTGAAGAGGGTCCCTTCAAAGGAGCTCCTGAGCCTGAGCCTGTCTGACTGACTCCACTCATGAGCAGTTGAGAGAAGTCGAAAGCAGTGGAGCGACTGTCTGTGTGCTGATTCCATCACTCTACATTACTGTGCATCCATGCTAATTCATTCTCAACACTCATTCCCAGCACAGCTCTAATGGCTGCCTCAAACAATCCCATCTGCTGTAATAATGAAGTCAGTAGTCATTCAAAACATGCCCAAAATTTCCGTTATCTGTCTTGTTCTGGTTTCTCTCATGCTTTGTGCTGCCCTCCTTTCTGTGAAGGGAACGGCATAATCATTACCTAGCAAAGGGAGAAGCTGCTGCATTGGTGTTCAACAGCTGTACCCAGCAGCTTGCAGTCCTCTAGCTCCACCTGCTCTAACTCCTCCTGAGAGAAGCAGCAGCTTCATTTGGGCAGTGACAATTTGCTGTTCTTCCAGACAGTGTTGTTGGGGGGGGGTAACTGATTTTATCCCTGACAATACGCATCCTTACTAGTCAGTCAGTCCACATATGTAAGGCTCAGAGTGAGTTAAGAAACTTCTCAAGAGGATCCATTAACTTCAGTCTGTGTAGAGCATTTGGCCCAGTATGTTAATGGCCAAATTAGCATGTCTGCTAGTTTGTCATGTGTAATACATAATTCTGAAGTTTTTACATTGATGATATGCTTTAGAAGATCCATTCAACACTTTGTGGAAATATCCACTTCCCTAAATTTCCTAGCAAGCTAGCAATGAGATTGCAGATTGGGAAGCTTGTGCTTCACCAGTGGTTACTGGCATAATCAAAAATTCAATCTAGTCTCTTCAGCTCTGCTTAGTAGGCCTGAATAGTACTCAAATCTGCTTACTGCCAACCTGTTGAGCCTGTATCTGCTGACACGCATCTGATAGCCAGAGCTCCTGGAGAAGCCCAAGGAAGCCTGTGGTCAGGCCAAGGAATCTGGGAATGTCATTTGCCTGTTGCCAAAAAAAATAGTCTTCGCAGACCTGACCTTTGCAGCAGCAGTCACATGCAGACACCATAAAATCAAAGTAAAGCTAAAATCTGAATTTGAAGGAAAAAATATGATCAAGGTTGCTGTGTAATCCAATAGCGACTTCCTACCAGCTATTCCAGCTTCCTGGGGCAATAACCCCACAGGTGATCAAGTCACACAGGAAAACAGCTTGAGGAGTGGTGAGCATCTTTGCAGCCGGTGCTCAGTACCGCTAATACCGCTGCATTGTGTATTTGCCCTACGAGTGTGAATCACACATGCAGGTGCAAAAAAAATGCAGTTTTACTGCAACCTGCAAAGCAGTGGGACTGATATGGCAGACCTTGGTAGAACTGAAGGGAAATACCATCTCCCACACCCAAAACCTTATTAATCCTTTGCAGATGAAAAAGTAGTTGATTTTTCTTAAAAGTCCTTCCCACTTGTCTGAGAGAATAAAAAAAATATTTTTGAATGTTTTTCATTATAGAAACCAAACACAGGGGAAAAATCACTGTAATATTAATCAAATACATGATCTATGAGATTATGCTAGAAATAACTTCCACAGTTTTTTGGAAACACATCACGCTGGGTGTATTTAAAAGGTCTGTGATTAGTGACAAGTAGAAGTTGATACAAATGCAGTTGAAGAATACTATAAATCTGTCCTGTTCAAGAGTCCCTTTCCCTGTGATCTCCCTAGCTACTATCTGTACCTGTACAAATGATTAAAATTCTGTAGCCACACGAGTAGTGTTTGCACACCAGTAGCTTGGACTCTCAACTACAGCAGCTGACTTCAAGCTGCTTTCCACGCCTCCCAGCAGCATATTAGAACCAGGAGGCTTGGGAGATCAAGCATACTGACAGTTAGCAGTGACCCCCCCCTTTCCTGCTTCGAAGCACATACGTGGAGTGCTTTAACCATTTCACTGTCCCAGTGCATTCTGCACAATATATTTATGTGCAAGGCTGCAACAGATAATTGTTTCTTTTTCAGAGGCTCTGCAGGCATGTATGTATGTCCTAGAGAAATGGTCAGGACCTATTATGTGTGGGGAGGACAGTAAAGTCAATTCATCCTTTGTAGTCTCAGATGAGTGCCAGGTTTCTTATACTGTGATACAAAGGACTGAATTACATTTCTTTTTAGGGCAGATGAGTTATAGAGTCCTCTATACAGAGAATCGCCACATAAATTTTTGGTGAGGGGTAATCTCAAAAGGTAACAAATTTTGCAGTAATTCAATCCTGGTGTGATTCTGCCATCACAAAAAGGTGTAATGAGACTACCTTGGACTCTTGCACAGCTTCTCAGGTTTTGTGAGGAAAACCTTTTTGATAGATTGTCTTTGTAGTCTGTATGTGAATATATTACTTCTACAGACCACTTCTCCTACAGTTTCTCTTGTTCTGTTTCTGTCCAGTAGAGAGGGAATGATTTATCTTTTGCTAAATGTTAGTCTGGAAAAGATCTGTTTAACACTTCCAGCCAGGAGGTTTTGAAGCACTCTTAGTTGAGATGAGATGATTTAATTAGGATGCTGAGCATTTAGAAAAATACTCTCTCTGGGACACTTACTTTTTAATATTTTTTTTCCCCCAAAGGTATGGTGCTAGTCAAGTGAAATGCTTCATTTTTAGATACCCTACTTTCAGAAACAGCTCAGGTTTTCTGCACATACTAACCTAAAAAGGACCTTCAATATAAAGGAAAATGATAAAAAGAATAAGCAGTGGATAATGGAGGAAAGGGTGGCAAGACAGCAGTCTTTCAGGAAGAAGACTTGAAGCTTAGTTTTCTCTAGGTCCCATTCAACTTCCTTTTCCTTCTACATATTTCCCATGTTTTATCTTCCTTACAAAGCTGAGCAGCTGCTGCTTAATCCAGTCATGCATGCCATTTTCCATTGCCTGTGAGAGCTCATCCTGCTGATACCATGGGCTAGAAGCCCTCACTTGTTATTGGGATCCTTGCTGGACTGCCATGGCTGTCTCAGTGACACTTGTTCAGAAGCAGGGAGCCTGCTGTGGGATGTGTCGGCATGCGTGCGACCAACAGGTGGGAGCATTGAAGCTTCATATGTCTACCTGCCCTGTTCCCAGAGGCAGTCAATTGTTTCAGCTGTCATTAAAGGAAGAGTTTCTGTCCCACCTAACTGGTGTGAGAGCCTCCCCCAGCCTTTCAGTCTGTTGAGAGAGTTTAACCTGGAGGCAAGACTTTACCTGCTGCTACAGACACCTTTCCTGCTGCTTTGGTGAATTAAAGGCCATAACAGCAGGAGAACATTAGCAACACATTAACCACAGGGTAGAGATTTGCCATCACTAATTCATTCAGAGTTTGGAATAATCACTGTTGCCTCTAAGTATTTGGAATGCTATGAATTAATTAAATGTTAAGAACAATTTGCAGTCTTTAATTTTTGCTGTCTGACTGTGAGCCCACGAGCAGGCCTGTGATCTCAATTACATCATTCCAGCTCTCACTGAGATCAGCTATTGACTTGAAAGACCGAGGTTCTTTGGTAACTCAGCATGACTTCCCCGTTCAAGATAAATATTTCTCCAGGGCAAGGTTTTATTTTTTTATTTCTAGTGGAAGGCTGTAAAAATGAACTTGTGGAATTTAAGTGACAAATTACAAGAAGTTCTTATCATCCAGATAAATTGTCAGCCATAATGTGCAATGATAGTAATCTTAATTTTTGAATAAGGATCAGCAGGGTTAGCTTCTTCAAAATATTGTACTTGTAAAGCAGCCCTTGTAAAACAAAGGACTGTTACTTTTCTTACAGACAGGATCAGTAGCATTCACCCTGAGTAGCACTGCAAGTATTTGGGTCTGATTCATACAGAGCAAAAGTGGCGACAGACCATTTGTACTTTCATATTTCTTACAAAAAGCAAAATACAGCATCATTTATAATTACTCCCAGACAAAGATTATTAATTAAGAAATATTTTACATATCTACACTACAGATCTTCTTCAGTCACCTGTCCCTATCTCGTATATACTATAGAAATTATTATGAGATTAGTAGGCCAAGCTCCATTCCCTCCAGGGGCAAGAAGTGCACACAGAAGGACCTTGATGCTCAGCAGAGTGCCAGGCTATAGAGAGGGAAAGGAAAAAAATGTGTGAGAGCACACTCTAAGAATATCTTCAGTGCTTTAGGTCCTTGCTAGGATCACCAAAAGGTTTAATGTTTTTTTACCAAGGGGTATAGCAGATGGCTGCAGACTGAGGAGAGCCCAGAGCTGGGGCTGTCCCTTTCTTACAGAGATATCCTTACAGCAGTAAGTGAAACATGGGCAGTGCTGCCCTCACCACCCTGTGTTTCACTGAGCTCCTGCCGTGAGATCATTAAAGAAAGAGGTAGCTCCTCAGAGATGGTGGTCCATCCAAGCATACGCAGTGGCATGACAAGAAACACCCAGGAAATTTGGGCTTGGAGTCTTAGGCGCCTGTGGTATCTCAGAAGATCATCTTCCTGGATTGCTCCTCCAAATAAATGTAGATTCTAAATCCCACTTGAAAGGGCAGTGTAGGCACCAGTGCGCTTCCTTGGGAGCAGCTGCTAGTCATTGCTTAACACCACAGTGATGCCATCGAGCTGCAGAGACACAGTGATACTCTATTGTGTTTTGTTTCAGTGTGGTGCTCACCTGGGGCATATTTTTGATGATGGACCTCGCCCAACTGGCAAACGGTACTGCACAAACTCTGCTTCATTATCTTTCAAGCCAGCAGACAAGAGCAACGCTGGAGAAGGCAGCGGTAATGCCAGTCCTGCCCAAACAGGCAAAGCTGAGCTGTGAGATGAAGCAAAGCCTGCAGAAAACTGTGTTGATCCCACACAGCTTACAAGGAATGTTTTCTAGTTTTCAAGTTGCCTGCTGTCTTATATCCTAAGAATGTTCAAATGTATGAAAGCATTTTGCACCATCCTTCTTCTTCCTCACCTCTTCAGAACTGAGGCCTTGCCTGCCAGTGCATTTACTGTATAATTGGATTGAAAAATGTTTTGACTGAGTTCACAGATTTTCTTTTTTCTTCTTTTCTTTGAGATTGCTTTGGGGAATCTTTAAATTGAGAGGCTTTAACATCATTAGTTATTAGTTTCTTCTTAATGCTGTGTTACTTTAGATTTAAGCACTATTCCTATTTGTATGGGAAATGGGATTTCTGTTTATCTCCAGTCTATAGGAAACTTCTGGGCATAAGAAAATCCTGAATTCCTAGCACATCTCTGCTTTGTTCTGACTTGTGAGGCATGCAGCCTTTGGTCGCATGTATTCAACCATCTCCCAGCATCAGCCGCACCTTGCAAAAACTTGTAGTTATGGCTGTTCTGTCCCAACTGAAAGAGATGGATGAGATGTTAAAACCATCCTTTGGCTAATTTACTGCCAAAATTTCAAAGGTGTGGTTGAGAGGATGTAAACATTGTCTCAGCATCTGTGCTTCCCCTTTGTTTGGTATTTAAATCAAGGTTTTAACTAGTAAGGCTCACTTTTGCAGGCTGCTAATGAGGCTTTGTCTGTTTTCAGGCCTGTTCAACAAGTGTAGCACAAATCTGAATTAAAGTTGAAATCTGCAGGGGGTAATTATATGGGCAAGTGCAGAGATAAACTTGCAAAGTGAAGTAGATGAAGGATGACATTAGGCTCTTTATCTTGTCGGTTGCTACAAGGATTCAGAAACATGACAGTTTCTGCTAGAGGGGAGTTTAGGAATGAATGCATTAAAAAGAGGGAGACCCTCCTGACGTATCCAGTTTTAAAGATTAGCTGGTTTGGATGCATACTGCATACAAGATTCACCCTTTAATTTGTGCCATTGAGATGTAGGACATGAGTGACAGCGTCGGTGTAAGAAATGAATTTGAAAAACCCCTGTCACAGCCCCAGAAATTTTCATGTAGCAAAATTCACTATCCCATAAGATGTTTTTCACAGTTGCTTTTAGATTTTGTTGACTAACACTTAGAATTGTGCATAATACTGTTCTTTAAGCTATATAAAGTATTTGCTAACACCACTTTGCCTTTAAACACTGAGAGACTTAATGAATATGGTATTTACTTTTACTAGCAAACTTTGTGACTAACATGGTTGGATCCAGTTTTATTTTTAGTAGGAACAAAGCAACCACTGATTTTTATGGAAGCAGGATTGAGGTTTTTATGTCTGTGATAATAAACATATTATCTAAAGTTCAAACACCCTTCAGTTAAAATACAGCTACTGTGAAAGCATATGGAATGGTCAGAATTACCTTTTTTTAGCAACATTAGAAAGACATGAAAAAAACATACTGCACCTTAACATTTAATAGATGCAAATAAGGATGATAAATATTTACAGCTAAAATACTTGGGCTCTGCTGTAGTGAGCACCTACTCATATGAATATTCACCCAGATGCCATGCAAGGAATTGCTCTTTAACTGCAAGAAAGGTTATGCAGATTGACCTTTGATGTTTCAAGGCAGTCAAGTTTCTCTTAGTGTTGTTGGGTTTTAGCAATTTCTTCTAGAAGGACTTCTTTTATCCCTTGCTTTTATTTAAAGAATAGTAGGTTTTGTCTACCGCATTTTCTGATGTAAACATTAAAAAGGCAGCATCTATAAAAATGTGGTACATAAATGTGGTTTAATTCCAGATTGCTGTTCAATTTAAGTATTATCAAATTTCAGTATATTCCTGCCTTATGTTAAAGAAATATATTACTTAAGCTTTCAGAACACAGTAATGTAAGCTGTCCTACAGGAGATTTATTTTTGCAGGATATGGAATGGAATGAAATGAGTCAATATGGTGAGGTGTATGTGATCTCTGGGAGTTAGATCATTTCATATAGGAAATGCATTGTTCTCGTGCACAAGCTATACCACAGTGCAGTGCAAGGTAAGATAGATTTCCTTTTATTTCTCTTAGAAGATGCTAGTAAGGGCTAGTATTGAATCCTCCAAATTTGGTTCAGTCTGGTGATGATTGTGTCAAAGGAAACTTGGGAGCTGAGCACAATGTATAGAATAATAGAATATTTCTGTATGTTTAAATTTTGCACTGTCTAGATGCTTATAAAAACTGAATGCAAACTGTGTAGAAACAGCAAACTATATTTTCTAATATCTCTATTTTACTCAGATGTTTAAATAAGATACCTTAAAAATCATGTCACATATTATTTATATATACTATATATATATATAAAATTGCACTTGTTTTTTATATATATATACGTACACACACATATATTATTTGAGTATAATTTTAGCCTTCTGTACCTTTTTAATAATAAAAACCTTTCCATAAGAGGGTTCAATACTTTTAAGAAATCAAATATACATTTTTCAAATCAAATTTGTTTTCATATATTTGCTGTACACAAATATAAAATAAATTTCTTTATAAATAATTCTGTTCTGCTTTGTTATTTATCTGGTTTTGTGTCAGGTTTCTGCATCCTTCACTACAGCATGTCTTAGGAAACTGCTTTTACTTTGCTTTCCTCTAAATTACTGTGACTATTATACATACACTGCCTTGTCTCCAGTAGGTTTCTGGCAGGGACACAGCACTGCAGGGTACCAGGTGTCCTTGCACCTACCAGCTTTCAGAAAACTGTCACAAACACCCAGGCCCCAACAGGGCAAGGAAATGTTTAGAGAAACATTTAACTTTAACTTAGCAGAGGTTCAATGTGGGATGTGGTGAGTTGCAGGCAAACATGTCATCGGAGCCCTGCAGTGCCCGGGCTCTGTCTGCAGTGGAGGAATGTAGCTGGCAAGTCAGTTTCTGCCAGTTTGATCTCCAAGGATGCAGGTTTGGAATACTGCACCGGCAGCAGGTTAATGCCACTTGGTAAATCAGCCCTGCAGCAGGTTTTAAAAGTTAGGTGCAAGGGAGAGGTAGAAGTTGCCGGCTGTTTTTAAACCAGCTTCCATGTTTGTGTTTGTAGGAACCAGACAGTCACATCAAAATTAAATCCCTGGCTAATTGTTCTCAAATGTTGCCAAGTGTCCAGATGACACACTACACACTTATTTTACAAGTTTAATGTGATCCCTGTTAGTCCAAAAATTAACCCCTTGGGACTCTCCCATCCACTATACTTCCCTCTCAAAACTGTAATAGTTTGATTTTTCTGAAATGGGGTACTAATTTGTACCCACTAAAGAGAGATGCAGAGCTGGATGCCCCATGGTGGCTTTGCCCTGTGCTCCCAGCATAACTTGGCCAGTCTGTCAGCACCCAGAGGTTGTGTGCTGATCTAAGGCAGATCTTCAGAGACATTCAGTCCTTTTGCTGGTGCAGCAGACACAGGGGATGGCTCTGTGCAGCAGTCTAGCTCAAGGCAGGCTGTGTCTTGCAGTGCATGGCATGCAGTTTTTCTTAACATACATGTGTACCCCACCACTTCAAAACCAGAGAAACTTCTAGTAAGAGACACTCTCCCAGCTGCTCCTGGTGTTTCCCAGGGTGCCCCGGCCACAGGATGGGAGAAGCAGTGGTGGCAGAATCAGCCACACAAGGCCAATTAACCATCTGCTTTGAGATTCTCTTATTCTTGTAGCTTTATGGCTTCCGTATATAAAAAGCACTTGAATTGCAAGCCTTTTTCACAAGCTCTATCGTGCCTCATACACTAAAACAAAACCCCAGTGTTTGTATATGACGTACTTAAAACTGAGGCCTTACCACAGTGACTACAGCATGTAAATAAGACAGCATCATAAGTCAGGGTTTCTGTTGGGGTGGCAGCAAAGAATGCATTGTCACAAGCATGGTGCCAAGCATGGATGCAAATGTTGGTACTCATTTGTACTGAATGGTCTCAGTATTAATTCAGTTACCCTTGTTTTGCAGTCCCTTTACCCAACTGATTTTGTATTAGACTTCTCTAACAGAATTTGTGGTATGTATTCATTTTTTCTTATTGTTCATTCTGTTACAAAATGTCTGTGGTTAATGTCACTGTATGGCCAGCAGTCCTCTTGTCCTTCACCCATGGTCTGGGAGTGAATGGGAAATACATGACACAGGCTGCTTTTCTGGTCCTAACTCAGCATTTCAGAATCATTCCCTCTCTCTTCTATCCCTGAAGGAATTTAAGGATGAAAACAAAACAGATGTTTGCACTTTCTGCATTACAATCAGTGTGCTCTATACCCACTTGCCATTCGTTCAATGGCAGAGTATTCAATGGCACCAGAAGCAAATTTGTCAGCCTCCAAGTTCAGTAGAGTAAAACAAAATGTTGCTTAGCACATTGGAAAACTGAACTAATACTCCTTGGTTTATTGACTATTTAAATGAGGCCATCTACAGGTCCCATAGTAAACCTGCAAAAATGAAACCTGCATATGTGAAAGCCTGCATTCCAGTCTGGCTTGCTCCCACTTTATTGTAAAGAGAAGTCATACACCACAAGGCCTGGCTAGGCTTTTCAGATCAAAGCCATGACAGCAGCCAACAACTATCTTCCTTTTACAGTCACTTAAAAAAAAGACGGTGAGATAATACTTGCAAACACACCCCAGTGAAGTCACTGGAATAGCTCAACTCCAAGCAGTATAGGCAGGTGACACTGAAACTGCTGTACACAGGCTACCAGTGTAGTCTTAAGTGTACTAAGCAAAAAGGTCTCAGTTATGTCCACATATTTTTGGGATCAGGACCACACTTGAGCAGCCAAATTAAGCAGGAAAAGTACACTCAGAAGCCTTCCCCAAAGACCTCCTAGGATTTGTAGCCAGCCTTCTCAGACATTTTGCTTAGCCAATATAGCCAGCAGAAAAGGGCAATGGTTCCAGAAAAGAAAAGACAACAGGCTTCCATTTTCAAACTCCAATCTTACTCTTGTTAGACAGCTTGCCAACAGTTAAGACATTTCACTCTGCAGGTGTCCTAGACAGTGCACTCTCAGTTGTTGCTCTCTGTAGTTTTCCAGACAATGACACATTATTATTTTCTTTTCACTGTGAAATAAAATTGATCTAAACTGTGGCTTCATCTTGTCTTAGACCTTGTACTTCTCACATCTTGTATGCCCAAGTGAAAGGAGTATCTGTTCCCCAAAATATAAGCAATTGCCTGTTGGCAGTATAAGAACCATGACAAGTTGTGTGTGCCCACCTGCTGGGGAAAGTAGCAGTTCTTTGGAAAAGCAAATAAAATACATCTTTGTTGGCCTCTTAAAGAGGACAAGTTGATTTCGTGTGTGGGCTAGTTAATGTTCATGTTTTTCCAGGCTGCCCTAAAGCCCTTGTTCTTATATTTCTAGTATTGTCTCATCCAGTTTATAACTTTATTATTGTATGCTTCATGGAAAGACAAACATCTGGAGAACATCCTCAGGTATAACTGCTGGGCAGTGCAGAAAATATCTGGTGTGATCTGAAACAGCTTTTTCTTCCCACGAAAGTACACCCCTGAGACTGGGAAATTTCAAAGGTCTGTAATGGTGTAGAGATCCTTTCACCTCCAGAACTCCACATTTGCCCTAGGTCTGTAACAGCTAACAGCCAGCATCCCTGGTGATTTCTTAGCTGTTCACTGGGGTTTTTTTGAGAAATTAGTTGGTACTGGGACCAGTTCACAGAAATCACTGTGGCAGTGATGCTGCAGCTGGTACGGAGATTGAATTCCTTGCTATAAGAACAGTTGGTGTCTATCTAGAGGTCAGTCAGGGGATGGAAGGGTACGTGGAGGGTGGGAAAGCGGAAAGAGGAACTTGCATTTTGCCCCATGGCGTTTGCACCTTAAACTGCATGGATTTCCATCATGGCACTGTTAAGATCACATTTAACTCAAGACAATTAAAACCACACAGACTTGTGAAACCCTGTAAAAGTAGGTCCTACTTCTTAACCTCATTCTCGTATGTGTCTTACATCACTGACTTTAGTGAAACAAAGCTCCTATAAATCTGAAGTGATAGAAAGGACTACTGGGAAAGGTTTCTCAACATACTTGAGATAAAATATTTTTAAGAATCCATGAAACCTTTGACAGGAACAGGAAGCCTTTGGAAAAGCCTAGTCCTCAAAATAACTAGTGCAGAGAATAGAAGCCCTAAAAGCCATGGACCAAATTCTCAAGAGAGGTCTGTACCACCAAAGCCCAGCACTGCTGACTCCTTAGTGAGCCAGTGCCCCAGCTGCCTCTCTGCATGTACCCCCACTGCTCTGTTTGCATGCCTTCCTTTACATGCTGCAGAAGATAGTAGCAATCACAGTATTTTCATACACTTTTGCTGCTTGAGCCCTGTCGTACTGGATTTTGAGAAAGGTGATCATTTTACCTTGTTCCTAGTTTGAACAATTTTTAGGGAAAAAAATTCAAAGAGTTTTTCCCGCCCCCAAAGCTGAGAAAAGTCTAAACAGTATCTGGAATTTGTTGTCTTTGTGTTGTCAACTTCAGCTTTGTGGGCTGCGACCAGTCCCGGCAGTCACCAATGACCATGAATTCAGTATTCTCTGTTGATAAATTACAATTTTATCTTTGTTTGGCTAGGGCTTTTAGTAGCCTGCCAACTCAAAACCATTGCCCAATATATCATTAGAGGGCAAATACATTCCTGTGTATGTCTGTGGCATATAAGCAGCTCCTACCACAGCCTGGACATTCCAGCATCCTGCTGAGGAAGGAAAGCAGTGCCTCAAATAATTTAGGCTGCAGATTTTTCTTTTCAAATGAAATATTTTTTTGTTTTTCAAGGTCAGACACTTGGGGCTGTTCAGGTCACAAGACGCCAGAGACTGTTTACTTTGGAAAACAAGGACATCGGTGGTGGGAGGTGCTTTTAGAAACACCCAAATCTGATGTTTTAAACCAAACAGCAGCCTGGGCAAAGGGCAGCTTCACTCATCCTTACTGACACCATGACACTGAGGGAGAGCATCTGAGAGCTGACTGATGGACATGCAACAGGGATAATACTTGGTATTCTCACTTATGAACTCACGTAACTCAAAGCATGTGGAAGATCCTCAGATGAGAGGAATAAATATTTTGTGTTGACTGCAGTCAGTGTTTACAGTGGAAAGTGATTTCTTGAAAGGCTGAGACAGTGCCCAGTAGTGGGTTTTATCTAAAAATGCTTTGGTCATAGTGGAGCAGAATTTTTCCAACACCCAGATGCCAAGTGAGATGGTAGGTTTTCCCCTTCCCTTTGGGTATTTGATTTCATCTTTCATATGAGTCTACTATTCAGGCTATGAAGATTTCTAAAAGTCAGATTTTCTTCTCAGTCATCAGTGGAAAAAGAGAAGAAATTATTCTAGGAGAAGTTGATATTGGATGGCAAGAAAAAAATGTTGTGATAGGTTCCTACTGTTAGTACAAGTGGAGGCACTTTTAGATACAGTTTTGCTTCCCTTCTGAATGGCATCGCAGGGCTGAGGCTGACCGAGCAGGATGCACAGCTTTGCTCCTCCTTGCTGACTGGCCAAGCCTGCTCTGTCTGAGAGTACAGGAATTGTCATATCTGTGGACACGTCGGCTGAAAAGGCACGATCTCCTAGACCTTATCAAACCTGCTCAGGAGAAAGCATCTCCTGAGCGTCTCCAGCCATTTCCATCCCTCGCTGGGTGGCCATGCATGCGTTCATATATACTGTTTAAAAATGCCTGTGTCTTTCTGTATGTGGATTTTTTTTCATCTGAGCTTTTACACCACAAACCAAAATTGCCATAGATAACTACTCTACCTCTGTGAAGACATTTGTTTCCCTTTGATATTTAATTAGTAGATGCATTCCACGGGTCAAGTTAGAGGGTGAAAATAAAAGTCAGTTTTAGAAGATTTAGCCTATTCTTAACCAGCATGGTATTTAGAAATGTTAAACTGCAATAAAAATCCACATCTATGTGGACTCACCTAGAGTTTCACAACAGCAGTGAGAATAGGGCACAGGGCTTCCTATTTCAAATGTCTTCAAAACATCCCTTCAAAGAATCTCTATTAGGTGTTAGGAGTAGAACCTGGGGCATCCAGTTTCACAGTTTTGACCATTTAAGTGGGATGAATAAAATAGGGTTGGTTTCAGAAATGCACTGTGAATGGATTACTGTTTTAGCCCTGAAATACACATTTCTTCCAGCAGTATAAAAGTGAGGGGAGTGTTTATGCCACCAGTGTAGGAAACACACATCTCTTTTCTCCAGTGACTAAAGTAGACTAATGAGAGCTATCAAACTTGCTAGAAGGAAAGCCTTTCATTGCTTCACACTGGTAAAATCTAAGTGCTTTCTGTAGTTTTACTTCCGATTGACACCAGTGTGAAAGAGAGACAAATAGGAGGTAGCATCAGTGTCCCACAATAGTCCGTGTGCTCTTCATGGCAGTGAGTGAGTATGGAGAGGCAAGCGCTGCAACCCCAGGAGACAACTACATGAACCACCCAAGGCATACCTAGTCACCTTGAGCCTAATCTAGTAGATACATTCAAATTAAGTACTTTTAAAGCTGATGCTGCTGTTCCAGAAGAAAGGAGGAGTATGAACTCTGCTGCTTTCTGTAAGGAAGGAAAAATGGGCAAAATGGCAGAGCTGAGCTACTGGTCCAGGGGAACAGAGCTATGAGGACAGGTAGAGAAATTGCTTGTACAGGCAGATCCCAATGAGTCACTGACTTCTGTTTTCCAAATGATTCCTGGGCAATGCATAATTTCAATGTGTTTGTCATTATATAGAGAAAAATCGGAACTCCATTCCACTTGATCAAGCAGCTTGTCCTTATCAAGATCTGTGGGCTGGGCAGTCAGCTGTTGGAGGCCTGTAAAAGAGTTAAGCCTGGGACATTTCACATGTTGGTACTTAGAGACGACTTCAGATCACCTTGGGCAACCATTATTTTTAAAAGACAGACGTTACCTAAGAATATTTATATTTTGAGAGAAACCAGATAACCTGGGGCAAAATGCTCACCTTCATCTCACAAAGAGTTTTCATGCCTGAGATTGTATTACAGTTTCAAAAATTCACGGCAAAGGCTCTGGGTTTGTTTGAAGACATGCATGAAGAATTATATGGTGAAATGTTTCATTCTGGCTGTGAAAAAAGTTAATTCAAAACAACTAAAACATCAGCCATAAAGATGTACAACATTTTTCAGGAAGCCCTGTCCACCTTGAACTAATGTTTTCTTAAAAAACAGCCTGCCTGTAATAATCACTGTTATTGAAAAGACATCCCAAGGTTGCTGTATGGAAATATGTTAAATACGTTCTGAAATCCAATCTAATATAATTTCAACATTAGAGCTCATTCATAATCCTGTATTAAAAGCCTATGCAATTTTCATGAAATATGTCTGTCGGTGTAATCATGAATGCTGAATATTGTCATGGCTTTCCAGGAATTTTCAGCTTCAATGCAGAGGAAAGAAAACTCTTCCAACTGGACTTCTACACCACTGAGAAGAAATAACAATAACAGCTCTAAACGTAAAATAAACATTTCTGGAAAAATACTATCTTTTCAAAGAGGCTGTAGTCTGAATTTCAAGCTACTAGTAATGTGACACGGAGGCTTCAAATGTGCCTGCGGTTACAGCTCCTTACTTTGTGTGGCACTGGGGACAAACAGTCCCGGTAGAAAGGAATCTGTTTACTCACGCCTAGATTTAGAAAGTGATCCTTCAGATGGAGTTGTCTTAAACCCTGTGAGTATTCCGGCTTTAAATCACCAGTGTACAACTGGATGCAGCTGTTACTGCGATCAAGTGTTGCCAGTTCTTTCTGATTGCACAGCGCCACAAATGCATGAGTGGAAAAGTAAGGGAAATTTTCAGCATCACCATGCATCTGACGTGAGTACACTAGCTGCTTCTCAGGAATTTCTCAGTGTTTATAATTTTATAAAAGAATCAAAGCCTATAAAGTAGTACTTGCATATACAAAAGGGGTGAGGAGTGGGAAAATTCTGCTTCTCTCTCTAATGTTCCTATTCACTGATGGCTCTTTGATATTTTTCCTTTTTATGAGCAACCTTTTTTTATTAGTGGAATATTTCTGGCTCCGTGGCATAACTTTAAAATGATAGGAAAAATTATACAACTGGGATCTCAGTTATTCAGCACAGCCATTTTAATCCTTCGTGTTATTTGATCCAGTACAAGGTAATATACGTCTTATTTCCAATTAGAATACAATTCTCACTATATTAATCAACTATTGATGTCTGCTTTTCCATTTGCGAGAGACATGAAACTATGTGATTCAAAGGGTGCCATTCAGCCTACCCTACCTGTGGACAATTATGTAGTGTCAGCAAGGCTGCCTGTACGTTTGATGCCTGGAGCCTAAGGCAGCTGGGAGCTGCTGTGCGCTTTCTTTCCTGCAAAATTTCTCGCCAGCTGACAGCGTATTGCAGAAATGGTTCCTCCATGCTTCCGCAGCCTGATGCCATTTGTATGAACAATATTGCAGAGCACATTTGCTTGAGACTCCTCAGCTACATGTGGCAAAAAGATCACTTATGCCTGAGGGCCGTATCCTGCAAACCCCTTCATAGTGCTATATGCTCTGTGACCCTACGCTTTGCTCTCCAGGCTGTCCTGGGACAAATTCTGCTATCGACTTTAGCAAACTCTTAAGAAATGTGTCCCACAGACTTAAAAGGTGTGTATCCAGCTTTATTTGTCCAGGAAACATGGAAAAGGCCTTTGTCCAAATAGGCCCTTGTGATAACCACCTTGATGCACTTAAGAGATTTCATGCGGACTGTCAGTCTCTCAGATTTTAAGGTCCCTTTGAAAGTAGGTTTGTCGTTAATCTTTTGTTAGCATAAGTATACTAGAGAAAAAGATGAGAGGAGACAAAAGACTGAAGCTCAGTTGCAGAATACTCAAAACTCAAAAAAACCTAAAAAAAATGGCCTGGGTTGGAAGAGGAGAAGCACTATGGCCAGCATACCTGTGAACTTAAAGGTGAGGGCTGGAAGGCAGATGACTTTAAATGGTGACAAGACTCCTGTGACAATTCCCTGGAATTAGAGGTCAGCCCACTCTCATTTCTGTGTTTTTTTAATGTGCTGGACTCCCAACATGATTCATGTAGACTGAGCTGAGAGCAAAGCTATAGTATTGAAATGGACTAGTGTTTTCTAGGTCAGGGTTAACTTGAGTTACGGAATCTTCCCAAAAAGCTACTCCGAAGCCCGTTAGGCCAGTTGGAGTGGTGGCAAACAGTGACCTTGTAAGGGACTATGTCTAAACTCAGAAGTCACACAAATGCCCACTTCCCTGTATACAGCAGGCTTCATTCTCACACTTTCAAATGAACAGGCTGCTTTCCCACTTATGCAGCTGTCAGAGTGAGATTTTAACTATTTCCGTTTCAAACCTTGCTTCTTTGTCTCTGTCCAAAGTATCCTGGCAGATGACCAGAAAGAATACTGTAATCGTATGTTGAGAAGATGGATAGGGAATTCTGTTTCTTGTGGCAGAAGAACTAGAAGGATCCAGTGAAATTTCCAGCAGGAGGTTTTAGTGGAAGCAAGAGGCAGAACCTTTCTGTACAACACTGAGTTACTCTGTCAGATTCAGTACTGCAGAATGCTGTGAGATGCTGGAAAGCTCTGTGCAAGCCCTGCTTTGAACTGGCTTTTTTTCAATTAATGTTTTTATCACAGGTGATAGATATTTGAACTAATCCAAATGCACGGTGTTTTGCCAAGTTATGGAAGAGCATGACCTCACAGGTTTGAATTTTTGTAATGATTTTCCATAGCCCTCTTTAAAAAGTTGATAATCTCAATAGATAGCAAGATCTAAGATTCATGCTAACACTGGAAAAACTTTAATATCCTTAAAGACACCTCCTTGTAGGGGCTTTTACAAGCAGATCAAAAGGGAGATCTATATATTTTCACATAATAATTTTACAAGTGTTATGGTGAAAATACTTTCTTTTTACTCTAGTGGTAGTGAAAAGGGTCTTAGTAGCTGTAACATTACATAGCATTGGTGTCCACATTTACACAGAGAATAGCTGAGATTTAATTTATGGTTGTCCTGACCAGAAACAAGCAACTTCCCTATGATGATGCAGCCAGACTATGTGCAGCCTCTAAAGCTGCAGAAAGCAGCCAAATCATTTGAAAGGTAAATAAAACATCCCTTAAAAGTGCACATCCTCCAAAAGCCTCTGCCCAGCAGAAGTCAAAAGCAGCGAGTTGCCATGTGCTGCTGTTTCTGCAGGATGAGTAATCCCTGCTGCCCAAGGTATCCACTGGGAAGGCTGCCCTGGGACAGATGTCCCAGGAAGGGGACTGAGGATCAATATTTTTACAAAGGTGTTCTGCGTTTCGCTTTTTGCTGAGAGCTGGGAGGCTGTCCTACAGATAAGGATGTGTCCTATAGATAAGGATAATGTCCTACATTTCTTTGTAAGGACCAAAGGAAGGAGATTGCCTGGTTTAGACACTGAGCAGGGATGACCATGAGTAGGAGAGTAAGGTGATGTCTTACAGCATTTGGTATACTTAATTTGTGGGTCTGAACCTCATGCTAGGATTTCACACTCCCATAAGATGCAGTGCATTGAGAAGCAGAAGGACTTCAAAACATGTTTTAAATTATTTCGTCTCAAAACATTAGCAAATACAGATGCTCTTGGTCATTGAACTGAATCTGTAAGAATGGGGGAGGAACACAAAAAGAAAGGAGAAAAAAAACCCAACAGGGAACAGATAGACTCATTTAATTTATGTAGGAGGAAACTAAGGCACAAAAGCAGTTACGAGCGATATGAGGTCAGTCAGAGAGAGGGGAACCTTTAACTCACCATCCCTGCTTTAGTCCCCAGACAAGCGTGGCCACACAGGAGGCCCTCGGCTCCTGGTTCTGGATGCTATCCTTGCTCCCGTGCTACTTGAAGCTGAGCAAGCAGATGCTACCTGGGCTTAGAGAAGAAAGAGAGGAGGAAGATTGCGGGTGGAGGGTGCGTGTCACAGGTGAAAGTGGTGGTGGGTAGTGGGGTGGCTTTGGGTTTCAAAGGTAAATACATCTATGTCAGGTATCAGAAGTTACCAGAGGGTAACTATGCCAGAGGGGGCCATCAAACTGCTGCCAGCATGGGCTGTGACTTCGTAGCAGTAAGAGCTTTACTTCTCTCCCAGTAGCCCCAGGTGGACATCCAAAGGGTAGTAATAGAGCAGTATTTTGACTGCTCCATGTAGGCCAAGCCTTTCTACCTCCCTGTTCTTGTCCTTTTCCCTGCCAGGCATATGTCCCTCTGCCTGTCCACTGCATTTGTGCTCAGACATTGGCTGGGGGTGTTGGCTGGTCTGGGGTCACCACTCGGCAGAGAAACACGCTCTGTCGGGTCTGGAGCTATGTGCTTGCTTTCATCACATGGATATGCGTCAATGTGTCACTTTAAAGTAGTTCAAGTAAGAGATGTGGGAGAACAGATGAGGAGAAGGGAGGCAGGAAACATGTCATAAATCCACAGTGAGAGGGACTCTGAAGTAAGAGAATTAAAGACTCTGGAAAACACATAAAAATCTGCTGTAGAAAGGGCACTGTCAATGCATCCTGTCAGTGCAGTTTGGTTTTTATTTCCTAGTGTGCACTATGATATAAAAAAAGTTCACCTTTACTAGATGATCCATGGAAGCCTGTATTTCACATGAGATTTACTGTTCATGTGAATAGGCTTGGTGTTTCCAGACGCTGGTGGATATCAGTCGCCATCCTATAAAACGAGGCCACCAGCACCTGTGGTCTCCCAGGGACTGTCTCTTCCAAGTGCTGCTCCTCACACAAGGGCCGCTTCATTGTTTCTTCTTTGTGTTTAAGTGGAGCTGAACTGAGGAATGTAGAGTTGAATAAAAATAATGGAGAAAGATCAGACTGAAATTATTTCCCTCCCCCCCACAAAAATCCCACTTGTGCAATCATCAGATATTTGAGCTTTGTGCTTTCTCATATTGCTATTGTAAAAAGAGAAAAAAACCTTGAACCCACTCAAGTATTACAGAGGGTCTCAAATACTACAAAGAGTTTCTATAGACATGTGTCTTACTGCAGGAATCTGAAATTCCCTCAGCACCCAGAATATTAAGCAATCTGGGGCCGGTACTTTTAGATCAAGATTTGTGAGAAAGGAATATCCTGGCTTGCCTAAAAATGACTGATGAAAAGAAAAATTGCCAGTGCAACAGCCACCAGCCTCTCTGGCAACTATTCTCAGCCATCCCCAGCACCTTCATGGGAAATAACGTGTTCAACACGGGCAAAAGGCCTACAGGCTCTGTCTGAAAGACTCAGTGATGCTAATGAACAATGAGGAGGAGGGTTTACACTGTGCAACCAACTTCAGGCACAATGAAAAATAATTTCTTTACAAAAGTGTATGAACTGGGACATCCCAGACTGAGAGGGGCACCTCCTTCCCCACTTCCTTCCTTTGCCACTCTCAGTACCTCCTTTTCTTATTCCTTGGGCACACTGCATAGCAGCAAGGACACATTCCAGTAATTCTGCTGGCAGCTGACTGTGAAGGGTTGCTTGCATGGCACTGACCCTCTATCTGCATGGTATTCCTACAGACTGAAGTGCCATGGGGACATAAATAAGGAAGAGATCATTGCACTTGGGCTTCCCTGTGGGGACCCACCAGCCAGGAAAGCGCATTGCTCCCTTCCCTCAGCCACCCATCTTACTTTAGTCTTTTCCTTCCAGCACAGCTTGAGAGCTATTGCTGCTGAGACTGCATTTTCATTTCTTCTGTTTCATTGCTACCCTGTGCTTAACATATTAGTGGTGTGAAGTAGGGAGGAAGGAAATAGAGGGGAAGCACAAGGAGCAAAGTAAACATCTTCAGGGAGGTAAAGACCGCACAGAGAAATGCTCACTCACCCTTTTCAGCCAGGGATTTTACAAGCCTCAGCTTTGCATGACAGTCCCGTGCGCAGCGTCGCGCTTCCAGGCCATGCCAGCAGCCACGGAGGTTGCAGGGCCCTGTGAGTCAGGGTCCCACATGCTCTTCCTTTATAGTGACAGGCCGTCTGGGACCTGCTTTCAGCTGTAAGGCATTTGAAAAGCACAGGCACATTCCTGTCCAGATGAGCAGGCTGCTTGTATTGGGACTTCAACTGTCTTTTCCCCCATAGTGGGATGTTCGGAGGAGCAGTTTTCCACATGCTATGGCTCAAATCCCGCCAATAGATAAGACTACTTTGGCTTACAGCCTTCTGGGCACAGATGTGATGTCCATCCCACAAGATCCTAAGGTACTGTGAGAGCAGGCAAGGCATAACAGACCCTGTTGTTATTTGCCAGGCTCCCAAAATCACAATGTCTGTGTGTGCAGAAGGACCCACGGAGTCTCTAGCCTCTGTTGTGATGAAGGACAAGGTCAACCTGAAGTTTCCTTTGGGAGAGCCAGCAACGCCATGATCCCCCAGCCTGGCTGAGATGGGGCAAGCACCTCTGAGGGACACATGGCACAATCCCACACAGCCCTCACACTGCTTGTGCAGGGAGTCTGTGGTCCTCTGCAGAGCAGATACATGACAACTGATGGAGATGAATGAGAGCGTTTATTTGCTGGTTAATCAGGCAAATGGGTAGCTTCAGTGACCGTCAGCAGAATAGCCAGGTACAGCGTGGGTCACTGTTATGGAGCTGTATGTTGGTGGCTTTACCCAGGTTCATTCTGCATTTCCTGCTCGTTACTGAACAGCCACGATGGGTGGGGGCTCAAAGTGACTTACTCCTTTGCCAAAACTAGAGCTGTCTTAAAGTGCTGCTCTGAACCCTCCTGCCTGCTGCAGTGCCTGGGTGGTGCTGTGATGTTGAGAGAGCCCTACTTTTGCTGCATCACACCTGGAGGCCCCACTAGCAGCATTGACACTTCTGAAATTTATCTTAGCCTTGAGCTGGAGGCATAGGCCATCACTGGCTTATTTTCTAGTTCCTTTAACCTCTGTATTTTGCAATGGCTACAGAAGTGTGTCTGCTTCAGTGTTTTCTGATCTAGCTGTGCTTCCTCCATGGAAGAGAAGCAGGAGATCTCGCATGCAGACGGCATCTTCCCAGCATCTCAACAACTGCTTCACCCTGATTTTTTTCTTCGACTTTGATGATCTGACTGTCCAGTAGCAGTGTATTACTGCTGCACCTGTGCTTTGGAGAGGAGTACCCACTGGGTGCAGTGTAGGGAGACCATGGGGGCTGCAGTGGGCATGAGCAGCACCACTGGTCACTTGACCTGGGCTGGCCCCTGACTGGGGCAGCCTGGTCCTGCTGACCGTGGTCTGGGAGGGCAGAAGTCAGCCCTGTACCCTGGGGTGCAAGCTGGCTGTGGGGCTGTGGATGGGGAGACACAAGGCAAGGAGCTGGGGTGAAAAGCACAGTCTCTGTGGATCCACACGGCTGAAAGATGAAGGTTTCTGCCTGGTGAAACAGCCGTGGGAGTCACATATGGAAAGAGAGGGTGGTCTGGTGCAGGAACAACAGTACAGAGCTTCTGGGGACACGGGGGCANTCGCATGCAGACGGCATCTTCCCAGCATCTCAACAACTGCTTCACCCTGATTTTTTTCTTCGACTTTGATGATCTGACTGTCCAGTAGTGGTGTGTTACTGCTGCACCTGTCCTTTGGAGTGCAGTGCAGTGTAGGGAGGCCATGGGGGCTGCAGTGGGCTTGAGCAGCACCACTGGTCACTTGACCTGGGCTGGCCCCTGACTGGGGCAGCCTGGTCCTGCTGACCATGGTCTGGGAGGGCAGAAGTCAGCCCTGTACCCTGGGGTGCAAGCTGGCTGTGGGGCTGTGGATGGGGAGACACAAGGCAAGGAGCTGGGGTGAAAAGCACAGTCTCTGTGGATCCACACGGCTGAAAGATGAAGGTTTCTGCCTGGTGAAACAGCCGTGGGAGTCACATATGGAAAGAGAGGGTGGTCTGGTGCAGGAACAACAGTACAGAGCTTCTGGGGACACGGGGGCAGTGGCCAACCCAGAGCCCCCAGCTCAGCAGGCAGCCATGGCAAGTTCCTCATGTTGCTGCTGGCCGAGTGGGCTGATGGACAAACACCACATAAGAACAAAAAAAATTTTTTGGAAGCAGGTACAGAAATACGTGTCTCCATCAGTGGCCCAATTGAGCTACCCCAGGGCACCATAGAGCTTTTCGGTTAAAATGTTCACTAAATATGCCATTGTCCTTACATAAACATGCCCAGTCTGTGGCTCCGGAGCAAGAGGGGCTGTAGGAAGAACTGGAGGGGTTAAGCCACGAAGCTCCAAACACACTGCATCCTCAGCAAGGGGCAGCGGGAGTAGGGGGGGACCTGTTCCCTTGTGAGGCCAGAGCAGCTGTAACTGAGGGTCCTGCAAGGGTCCTGTGGGACCGGGGGCTGTGTGCTGACTCCAGCCCCCAGCCCCTTGGCACACAGCCCAGTCCCAAGACATATAAACCAAAGAAGCATAAACAGATGATCACATGAAAAATATATCATGATTAGCCGGATAGATCCCAAATGTTTATTCTATAAACTGCAGCAGGCAGCACAAGTGTTCACTGCAGCTGTAGTTTCTCATCTTATTTGTGTAAGTGTGCCATTAAGCTTAGACATGGGCAAAATAATCTTTCATTGATTCTCACTTAGGAAGCTGCTTTAAAGATATATCATATCAATGTTTGATTCGACCCTTTTGCAACTGGTATTATATCATAAACTGCTTCTCGCTTAATAGAAAATCTTTGTGCATTTTTTCTCCAGGGCTACTTCCTTTTCTCTCTGAAGCCAGTAAAGTGGTTTGTTTTGTGAATGAAAGCTGGATGCCTATAGCAGGATGGCATTAACACTGACCTCTGCTCATGCATTGAATTCCTGCCCAGTGGGAGGCAAGGTTGGAGGAAAGGGTTAGTTCATTGATGGTCAGAACCTGCTGAGAGCAGGACTGTTAACGTGCCTGGAAAGGGAACTGCTTAGAGGGCTTTTCCCTTTCTTGGATTAGCCCAATGAAGCCATCATTCTCTCCCTTTAGTTTTAACCATCTGCTGGAAAGATGGTTCTGATTCATCTCAGCTTGGTAGAGATTATTTTTGTATATATAAAATGGCAGTAAATTGGAGTGTGGGGTGTGGAGGGGGTGTACACTTTAATTTTCCTGTTGCTACTTCCTGTATCAGAGAAGGCTATCTGAATTTCACAGCATGAAATATTTAGCAAGGACAGTGCAAAGAAATCAAAACCAAACTCCTTCAGGCATTTCCCAAGACATTTAGCATGTTTTATGCCCCTTGGATCCTAAAATGCATCCTTTAAAAAGGGTAAGCAGGAAAAGAAAAGTTTTGTGAAGCTGATTGCCAACACCATCTTCTGACAGCTAGTGCATGAGAGTTGTTCTCAGGGAGACTGGTCTATAATTTATAATGAAAAGGCATTGTGTAAAAATAGCAACTTTTAAGTTGATAGTTTTATCTGCTGACTATGGTAATAAAACCTGTGCTCTGCTTTTTTTAGAGCTGGAGAGGACACAGAATGCAAGTCTAAACTCAGAAGGTTCACACAGCACAACTGCAGGTTTTTCCTTCCTTTTTGTCTTTGTCCTTCGGAGCCAAGGGAGCATTTGGAGAATCAGCTGCATCTGTGCTCCTGTTTACACAATCAACAGATTCATTAACTAATCCTCCTTCTCTTCCTTGTCACTTTGACTACCAAGTTGCTTCAGGTGTAGGTAGAAGAGTGACTGTCCTGAAAGAAGAGTCCATAGTCCAAGTCCAAGTGTGGCCATAGCAATTAGAAACACAACATCTTATTTTAGCTCTCCCACCCATGTCAATCAAGAAGAAATCCATTAAAGTCAGTGGAACTGCGCTGGCACAAGGTTGCTTTCATTGAGATTAGGGTCTAACTTTGGTGTCTGTTTTATTTGTAAATTGAGCAGATAGAAGCCACTGGGAGATCATTAAATCGGAACTCAGCAATTTTCATTTCCACTTGTTTTTTTGAGTAAAACCATACTTTGTTATCCTTGCAGAGTCTACAAGGACTAGTTTGAACTACTCTCACCAGCTAAGACAACACTTCTTCTCTATAAGGTGAGAACGTTGAATAAAGCTTATCGATGTAGTTGTTTCTTTTTCTTTTAATTCACCTCCTGACCTTTTAAAATTACTTTACTCAACAAAGGACAATAGGGCCAATCCAACTCCCATTAAAGTCAGCAGGAGCCTTTTCATTAACTTCAGCTGAAGTTGGGCTGGGCCCAATAAGACTAACTTTAGGACTAAAAAATAGCAACTCATATAGAGCTTTATCTTGCCCCCTGTGGCTTGATAACTGACCTCCCATCATGTTCACTGGGACAGGATCAGGCTTATAAAGCCAAGTAAAACTATTACAGGCCTAATCCTATAACCCAAAGCTTATAAAGTATTTGAATTTCCTCTTTTTAATCACACTGTAATATTTGAGAACTATTCATGACTTTATGAACAGGGAGGACCATCCAGCTGAACAGACTGGATTCATCTTTGGGTTGCTTTGTGCCCTAGAGTTTTCTGGTTTTAAAACAGGAAGGTGACAGGGGTAAGGCGCTGAAAGATGACCTCATGTAACTCCTTCACTGTTCGGCTTTTTTTGCTCCATCTTCCTACACAAGCGCCATTCTACTTCCTTGCCAGTGCCTTGCCAGGTCACGCCAGCTCAAATCCTCTGCATCATTTGCTTTCCCATAAGAATGTGCCACTGGTCTCCTCTACCTGCTTGTCCTAAAGGGAGCAGAGCAGCATCCGGAGGGGTTAAGCTGGGGCAGCATTGTGATGTGGATGCCTCTTGGTCTAAAGGGAGGAGGCAGACTAGATTTTGTTCTTTGTTACACCTTTGTCCCAAGACAATTAACATTTGTTTTCTAATTAATGCTTAAATATACCCTGACACAGTGAAAGTTTCACAAACTCTCAGTCTATGATGTAGATTTTGCTCTGGATATGACAAAAAGCTGGTGTTTTTTCTCTTTATTAGTTTTTTCATTATGCTCTTTTTCTCTCTCTTTCTAATTACCTTACAACGACTCTACATGGAAAACTCCGTATCAAACACACTGATTTGTTTCTCCACCAAGAGAAGAAAGCTTTTGGCAGGTCTTTGAACTGTTGTAAAAAGCCTACCTACTGTAGGTTCTTGTATGTTTTACTCTGGAGACCCTAGATCACAAATTTTATTTGCGTTAAAAATAAATCTACTCTGCCATCTGTGGGGAACATTTTCCAAAGTCAGAAAACTACCCTGCCATCAGAATAATTTGTAGCAGCCACCCAGGGAAAGGTGGGCTCGGTGACACAACCACACTGAGAGGCAGGACACAGAGCTGCAGCAAATGCTGTCCTACCCTCAGCCCCGTGTCATGAACCCTTCTCCCTTTTCAGCAGAATCTAAATTTACGCAGTCCTTTAGATACAGACACATAGTGTCTTAGAAAGACCTCCCAGATATCCTCAGATTCTCCATGCGTGAAGAGGAAGAGCCCCCCTGACTCCTGACACCATCAGCCCTGGTATTCTCTGCGCTCACCCAAATGCATTGCAAGATCAACATCAGTCACTTCAAAGAGCTCTTTCATGTACCACAAACGTTTTTATCCAGAAGGCCCAAGCAAAAGGCAGATCTGGCTGTGTCTGGCTTTATTTGGCCCGCCACTTGTGTGGCCCCTTGGAAAGGTCTCAGAAGAGTGAACAAACTTTCCATGCATTTTCAGCAAGCAAGTGTAAGATACAAAGCTTTTTCTGTCACTTGTTGTTAGCAGTGCAAGGTAATTAATGGCTTTGTGTTGCCCTTGGGTGTGTTGGTCCCGCTGAGAGAAGGTTTCCTCCCCCACCTGCACTGCAAAGAAGTCCTGTTCCCTGGTTAGACTGTGCGTGGAGATGGGTAGGTTTCATTCCTCTCTGCTGGGGCTCCTGCTCATGTCTGAGGAGGGAGCCTGCTGACCATATCTGATGAGGCTGCCCTCGTGGTGCCCACCTCAGCAAGCAGCTGGCCCTATGCCCAATTTCACCATAGCAGGGGTTGCTCTGATAAACCACCTGCAGAGAGGTCAGCTCTTCTGGGATCAATGTTTTGATGAGGAGCACACTACCCCATTTCAGGAGCCTCTGTGTAGGGAAGCCTGGTGAGATGTGCACACCTGTCCCACCAGCTCACCCTTCCCAGTCCTGTGTGTGTTCATGAAGCAAGGAATTCTGTTCTCCAACCATTCTGATACCCTATGCAGCAGCTGAAGGAGCCAACCCAGTGGTGCCCCTTTTGGGGAAAACTGTGGTTCTGCACATCCCAGGTGGAGCAGACTCACAGGAACCTGTCTACACCACACAGAGAATCCTGTTGTCAGATCCTTACTGTTGACAAATTGTGTTTGACAATGTTCAACATCGTAGGTCTTTTCTGCACAGTTCTTACTAACTTTATGCAACAGGCACCTAACTTCAGGACCTTGATCACACACTGTTAGCTCTTCTGTCATCTAGTTCACTCTCTGAAGAAGCCCTTGCTCTCTGCTAAGAACGGAGAAAACCCACCAGAAATAGACATCTGATTTGGAGAGTTAGATGCCAAAAGTCAGCTGGGATAACCTGGTTTACATCCTCAAAAACCTCTCATTAGGCATTTTCCCAGTCACTTAGTCTCCTGCAAACAGGAGATCTGATTGAAGATAATAGCTCACTTTTTTAGGCATCTTCTGGTGAATGCATGAGAGCTGATGACATTACTTACCATTCAAGTGGCACCTAAAGCAACAGTTTTTCTTAGTGATTTATGTAGATGCAAATATTCTGGCAAATTCTCTGGAACCTCTGTGGGGAGAGACAAGCCAGATTCTGCACTCTCTTGTTAAGTAGAAGCCAGGAGAGAGGGGAGTGCACTTACCAGGTTTGCTGCATATACCTTTGTTGGCCAAACAAGTCATACAGCCAACAGCCTATTCCATGCTTCATCTTGCTTTTGTAGCCAAAGGAGAAGGGCAAGGCATACAGCAGGAGGTTGTATTTTGCACTCTTGATTCTTATTTCAAGGTTCAAAGTGTTTTGTTTATATGCTCAAAGAACAGAGGCCAGTTTTCTTCATATTTGTAATTACTTGGGTACAACTGGCAAAAAAGTTTGTTTTTCTCAGCTAGAAAGCAATTGTCTGTAGCCAGTCACATATAAAAGACTTTCGGTATAGTTTTATCCATTTCTCTGTTCTTTGAATATTAAGCAAAAAGTAGAAGCTGATTCCCTAGAGGGTGTAATACTTTCTGCTGCCGCAGACTGCCGTGTACTGACCAAACAGATTGATTTTCTTTGGACCCAAATATACTGCTTTTTTTTTTTTTAGTGGATTGAATGTGGCTGCATGTTTCTAAAATACACAAAGGTGGGACAACCACAAATGTATAATTAATGAATTGTTCTAGCCATATTTACTACAGAAGTTTCCAGAGCCTTGGTTGCAAAACATATCCCTTCTGGTTCGGGCCAAGTGCATGCCAACATGTAGTACATTTTCATTAAGTTACATGATATTCATGTTTTCAGGAATCACTTGCGTTCTTCCACTCTGCCTGCCAGAAGTGTTGCCCAAATCCATTCCCTATTTAATTATGAAGGAATGCTGTTCAAAAGATTTGGGGTCAGGAGTGCTCAATAAATCAATCCAGACACACTCCTAATGAGTGGTGAATTAAACAGCATTTGCTTTAGGATCAGAGGTCCTCCTGGGAGATTATTTTTTATTGCTAGCAGGATTGTTCACTTGCAGGTATCAGGAAGCTGTGAGTTAAGGCCTGTTAGGAAGGTCTACAAAAGAATCTGTGTCTTCTTTACTGAACGCATGTGATTATGTCCAGACAACAATGATAAATAGGTGAGACTCATCCTCCACTGGAATACCCTGTTTCCTAAATTAAGGAGATAGAAAAATTTTGCAGCTTCAGGTGGGATAAATTTATTCTACATTTGTATCTCCAGGTTCCTATCTTGCAGACCACAACACAAGAATTTAGAACTGAGAGTGTGAAGAAAACAGCTGAGGTGGAAAAGAGGTGTTTAGAGTCCACACTGGCCAGGAGGAAAGGCAGCTCACTGAGACTACTCAGAGGAGTCTCTGCAAACCTGGGCAGAACATTTTTCCTGTGATGGGGAATGAAGGCTAAAGAAGACAGGAGTTTTTGCCACCCTGAAGGACAATGTGCAAAATTTCAGGCAAAATGTTTGAAATGGAAAGGATGTTGCTTGATATAATGTTTAGTTTATTCCTAGCTTTCTATGCTTTTGAAAACTGGTGTTTTTTCAGAACATTAGAAGTTAGTAACTCCAGATTTATGTGATGCCTTAGGTTTTAATTTCTATATTTTTCAAATCCTGTACTGCTTAGTGTGTAGCTGTAAGGTTGCTTGTAGCTTGTTAGCTGGTCTCTTAGGCCAGATAGACATAACAAAGCCTCTCTGAGCTTGCTGTGCAAGGACACTCGGGCCCAAAAAATGTAAACTAGGACCATGAAAGAGGTGGAGAAGGTGGAAAAAGCTAAAGTTTTAATTGGTGAATTTATGCTGATTTGCAAATGGACCAAACCTATATCTGTGTCAAGAACTCGTGACCTGTCGTCCATCTTGGGTCCATTCTATGGAAGCAGCCTCTGGCTCCCCAGGGTGTACCTTGAAGGCCCTTCAAATAAATATCTACCCTTATTCCCTTACTCCTGTCTAGTCTCTGTTTTTAGGTGGCTGGGAGAAGGCATCAATGTCACTCTCATTTCCCATCACCACCCTTCTCTGAGCAGGCCAGCAGGTTCACTTGTGCATGGAGGTAGCAAGTGGGTGTAAACTGTCCCCATGCAGCCTAAGTGGCATCATGAGGAGCAAGTGAGAGTCCCTGAAAAAGCAGGAGAGGATCAGGTCCTACACCAATACCTAAAGAGCCACACTTCATGACAGGAGAAATTAAGAAACACATCTGTATGAAAGGACATGACCATCCATCGTCATTCAATCTGTCGTGTTCAGAGAGAAACACTTAGATCCTTTCTCTTTGCACATTATTATGCCTTTATGACACACTGCTCACTTTGCATCACATAATTTAATTTAATTCTAATTTAAAGAGGTAGTCTGTCATTCAGTTTTCTGTCATAGTTCCACATTTGGACAGAAATACCCCACAACACAGTAGTGTGATACACAATCATGGAGGGGGGACACATGGATGAGGTGACTTCCAGGTGAAGGATGTGGGTACAGAAATTTGAAATATCCTCATAAGGAACAAGGGCTTGAAACTACAGTACTACAGTTTTCACAGAATATTTAGCAATTCATGTTCTGGGACTCAGATTGAAAAGAGATTTTAAAAGAAAGCGTAAGTCAAAACTTGGCATTTTGTTTCTGTGGAAATGCTGACATTTCCAGACAGCTTCTTGTTCCGTTCTGGATTGGAACAAAGCCTAAAAAAGTTTTACCTTTCCTGTGGAAATGAAATTCTGAAAATACTTTGTTCTAGGGAGCCCAAAACATTTTTTTTCACCTTTTCTAAAATCAAATGGAGCAGACATGCTCATGGGAAGGAGAGGAGTTTTCTTCTCAGGTAGCTGCCACATCTGAAGTGCAATGGCGTCAGAGGCTCTCCATCCAGAGCTCCACAGTATTTCCTGGATGGCTTCTGTGATATGTGGAGCATAGAAACTCCTCGGTCCCATTCTTTCTTGGGCCTCCAGACTGGCCATCAGCCCTGCTGTGCTGCAGAGCCTGGGAGCTGCAACTCCTGAACTGGAGCTGAACATCATCTGCTGCCAGGGAACACAGCCTGCGAGACTGGCAAGAAAGCTCCAGCCTGGGTATGGCAAAAGTTTCCAGAATCAAAAATATTTCCATGAAACATTTTGGCTTTGACATGTGACCATGAACCAATGACCGGTTCCTGACTAGTTAGGAACCATGTAGGTTTGGTGGGTATTGAAGCACATTATGGGTCTTGGACAATCCTAGTGGCTTTTATGCCAGTCACCAGTGGGAGAACTGGGTTATATCAAAGAGGCTAACCTGCACAGGAAGTAAGAATCAGCTTCAAAAATCCTGGGGTGACCCTGTAGATACACAGGAGCCCAGAGAATGTCACTGATGGAAGCATGAGTGTGCAACTCATGCACAACAGAAGGACTGAAGAGCTAAAACAGTCTGTAACAGCCACACTAGGGTTTAGGTTATTTATGTTGGTTAGTCATCTACAAATTTTCACTGGTTTAGATCTCACCTCCTTTTGAAAATGGGTTTTGGACTCATAAGTTAATCTAGGCACTTTTAATAGTTTTATCTCAAATTAATAACTCTTCCAAGAGTAACTTCAGTACTTGCACATTCCCTATTTTATAGCAGATATTATTTATCCCCACATATGTCAGTTCAGAAGGACAGACCATTCAGGAAAAGATGTGGCTTATTATATAGCAGTGATGGATGGTTTCTTTATAGAAACCACTTGCATGTGAGAGAACAACTGTTGTGTATTAGATACATTCCCTGTATTATGCATAGAGTTCATACCTGTCATTGAAGTAAAAATCCAAAAGCAAGGGAAAGAGCAAGAAACTTTATAAAAATACATTAAATATCCACATAAATATCAAACAGTACACCATGATTTTTGTTAGTACAATGAGCATCTATGGAAGCCATGATGATGCAGTGCTTGAGAAACTTGGCAAATGCATTGGAGTGCCTGGGATGTTTTGTTCCTGTACTGAAGAAGGATGAAAACTGCATATTGAGGGGTTAGTTACTCATAAAACATTAATAGCTGGAGATTTGCCAAATCATTCTTATTTTTTCTGGAAATGGTATTAGGTATTATTCAAGAAGATAAGATTTTCTTTCCATATGTCCATACCAGTTCAGTATTGGAAGACTAAGCACATACCTAGGGGATTACAGGCCCAGAAAACACCTTTTCCAGGAAAACAAGCTGAGTGAATCATTTCAGACAAAAATGTGTTGAAATGTTAAACAAGTGCTGTCTTGATTTAATGTTCTTGTTAATTATAAAAAAAACCCCACCTCTATGAACATGCAGACAAGTTAAGACTAATATTGTTTTATAGAACTAAGGGAAACAATGAAACTGGGCACATAACCTCAAACTATTCTGAAAACATACAAGGAAAAAAATGGTCCTGTGTTATTCTGAAGAATCAGAACTGTCGTAGCCTCGTGGTTTCTGCTACAGGCCAACTAACAAAGACACAGCTTAGAAGATCTCCAGATGCCAGAGCTGTTTTCAAACCTGGAGCTAGACAGAATTTCTCTGGACAGGTCTTAAACCTCAGAGACAGCACAGCTTGGCCACACCTTCAAAATGAGACTCATCCCAGTGTGGAGATTCCCCAGAGACACTCCAAGAGATAGGAGTATGTCGTTTATAATGCAGCTGATCTTAAACAATCACATGGGCTCTCTACACTGTTCCTCGTTTAGTTGTTTAAAATTATTATTAGGGTCCTTCCCATGGTGAACTTCTTCCCTGAATTCAGTGTACCCACAAAGCAGAGGGCAGTGGGAAGATTCTCTTGCTTTCTCTTCTCCCACAGGCTCCCTGCATACATATATGTAGATATATATATAGGTATATATATATATTTACATGCATATCCTCAAACTTGGGACTGAGAGATTTAAAAGGGCAAGAGCTCGACATTTGTTTCTGTTGACGGGACAGGGAGAAAAACAGCTGAGCTGTGAGAGCTCGAGACAGATCCCTGCCAGCAGCAGAGGAGCGCTAGAAGCAGACCCCACCAGCTGGGATTTCTTTGCTAGTTATAATTAAGAACAAGAATTTTATTTGTCACAAAAATTTGCATTTAAAAGTTGAGAGAAATGGAGTTCTTCTGTCCCACAAGCCCCAAGGGCCAGCAGAGATAGGAAGAAGAGTAAGACTAGGGCTCAGAAAGCATGAGGAAGGGGGGAGAGTTTCTGGAAAGGAATATCTGACAAACCAGGTATGTCTCTGAGAGACACCGTCATGTTTCTTCTCCTTATTTAAAAAAGCTGGAGTAGTTGGGGGATGTTCTGTGTAGTGAGGTGGTGGTAGAGAAGAAGTGGTGGAAACAAAGAAAACTGATAGCAGCAAGTATCTGGCAAGATAGTGTTAGCTTGAATCTAGTAAAAAGAGCAGCATAGATATATCAGGCCTTTCTAGCAAGCCATAAGGGTGTGATTACTTTTCTTGGAATATGCTGTAATGTTCCCTGAATCCACATGCTCTTCAGGTGCAGGACAGCAACTTTCTCCCTAGTTTTCTCCGAGTCTGGGAAGATTCACCAGATTTTCCAAGCTGATACTTCATTGTTTTTCCCTTCTTTGGTTCAGTTATTCTAGTAAAGCTCATTTCTTTAAGCCCTGGTAAAATCTGGTAAGTAGAGGTTAGTCCTTCCTGCTGCTTGACAGGGGGCATTTAGTTCTTGGATCTCTGGACAGCAAGTTTAAGCCGGTGACCAGATTTTCCCAGCAGAAAATCAAACCCAGCCCAGACTGGTCAGACTGACAGTAAATAACTGCTAAAGGATTGCATGAATAGTCAAGCATATATGGACATCTTTAGCATGTAATTCTTTAATCCAGGGAAATAAGCCAACAATACCACAAGCACAATACATAAATGAGTATGTTTTGTTCTACATATACTTGTAGGGTATGTACAGGCATGTATTTAGAGAGAAGTAGGGAGAAGGCAAGAGTAAACACACCTGTGGAAAGCCAAATAAGGCGGTAAGAAATACAAAAGCCCAGTTACTCAGGCTCATGATGGATGGTGGCACAGCAATTGCATCCCAGCCGAGGCTCCTAGGGGCTTGAAGGCAACTTCAGCACAGGGACCAGCCTTCAGACTTGTGTTAAAGTCACTCACCCAAAAGGCACTGGCATGTAAGGAAGCCATTGCTCCTGCAAAAAACACCCTTCCCTTGGCTGAGATGCAGGGCACTGATGTAGTGGCACCTTCCCAAGGAGCTGCAGATGGTGGCTGGCCATTTCCAGCCCTCTTTTCCTTGCTTCACTTCCCTCAGGGGTCACCTCTGCTGCCACTCACCAGCAGGCAAACTCGGACAGCACAGACTTCAGCCACTCAGTTGGTCCCATATGGCTCTGGTTTCCAATTCTGCACGAGCAACAGCCACCAGGCCTGGAAGGCAATTAGGAAGTCTGGCAAATGCTGCCAGTTACAAGGCAGCGTTCTGCTGAGAGCATGGCCTGGTACTGATCACCACAGGCTCTAAGCCCAGACTTTTTTCTTTTGCTTCGATTACAGGGCCTTGAAAGCATCTTGTGTTTTCAGTTGCCATTGTCATCACACTTCAATGCCACATGTGCCATGGCACGTGTGTGAGCACAGCTGGGTTTCTATACAAAACCAAAGATATTTTGTTCTACAGGCCTGTGCATACAGTCCCCACGATCTGCCAACAGCCAAATGTGTTGGGTTACCATTTCCAGAGGAGGATCAAAGAGTATATTTAAATGTTTCTAATTCAACATCCAAGTAAGTACAGAAAGCCACAGACAATGGGCATGGCAAAGGAGTGGGGGAAAGGAGGTGTTGGAAGAGTGTCTTTGCTGAGTGCACATGTGCAATTTGGCCTCACGTGTTCACTTGCTGGGTGTGGGATTCATTCTTTGGGTGCTGCAGCCGGAGGGGTATTCCCACTGACCAGACTAACCCTCTACTCCTGCTACATGCCCTGGGGCCGAGCCACACACAGGATGCCCCGCACTGGTACAGGAGAGCCCATGCTGCCTGGCTGGAGGGCAGCAGGGCTCCCAGGTGCCAGAGACTGAAATGGTTAATAGCTTAAACATTGCTGAGATCACCAAAAGGCTTTTGTCCACTGTAGCAAACTGCAAGGAAAGAGCTGCTCATCTCCCGAAGCCCACCCCTCCCTGAATATGCCTGCTGATTTGGACTGCAAAAAGACCTTGAGATAAGATAAGGTGGTACTATTGTCCAGCTATCCAGGTCAAAGGAGAAGAATGTATCCAGAAGTGTAAGAGATTGAGCTGCTAACATTTGACCACCTGCAGTAACCTCCCAGGTGCTGCAAGAGATTGGTGTTCATGGCTCAAACAACTGGCTGGGTGCTCTGCTAGTGATGCACAGAGAGGTCTCCCAGGTGCAGAAGGGCAGGCACACTTGAGGCTACAAACTGGGTTTCCATATAAGGGAAGAGGCTGATAAGAGGCAGATCCTGCTAGGTGGGGTAGTCCTTCTTATCATTCCAGTGTCCTCCCTTATGTAATGACTCAGCTGTGAAAACCCTCCTGGGAGTAGGAAGGACATTCACATGTAGCCTGAGCTATTCATCTTGGATGATGGACCATAATGGGACATGACTGATTCAACTAAGTTTGAGATACTGCTGCAACATCTTAGGAAGTGTCAAAGACTCATGAAATGTTCCTGATCCAGTATTACATCATCCAGGGGTACCTGCGGTGTTTCCACCTAGCCCCTGAACAATATAAACCCCATGAAAGGAGACTTTTGTGGATTCTTTTCCCCCACCACTTAATGTGTATGGTCTGCAACCACTGAGAAGACCAGAAGAGCAACAGGATGCTGTTGGAATCTACAGAGTAGTGACATCTTTTTTCTACTTAATCTGTTTCTTGGTCACTCCCTTTCTCTCTTTGCCTTTCCCTTATCTCTCTCTCTACCCCTCATTTAATTTTAAATAAAATCCATGCTACTGACTTCAGCATATGGTTTACACCTTAATTTAGGCAGTCATCTCGTAATTTTAATGATCAGATTGTAACACTGGGAAAGGAAATCCATCTCCAAAGGACATCATCTCCAAAGTCCATCTGCAGCACTTACGTGCATGCAGGCAGGGTGGGCAACCCGTGAACCTGCCACCCCTCTTCCTGCCCCCACACAAGCGAGGGCAGGTTTGTCCATGTGGTGACCTGGCTGCCCACTCCTGCCCTGGCTGGGGACTGGTTTGGGCCTAGGCAGTGAAAGAGAAGTATATTTCTCATCAACTGGTGGGAATCACCTCTCCTTCTTGCTCCATGGTTTCTCTCCAGTCAATGTAAGAGGTTTGGCAGAAACCAGAAAGGTGCAAGGCACACTAGCAATCAGCCATTTAGGGAAGAGAGGCTGGAAGCTTGTTTCTGCTCATCTTTCAATCTTTCTTCTTTATGGCTTTGTAGCAGAAGGAAAGTCTTCTTCCCTTCAAAAGTAAACAACAACAGATAAAACAGCTGAAAACAATGACTGGAGCAGATCAAAAAAGCATTATATGGAACAGCCTAGCAACAGCTCCATGTCTGCCCCTGCCCCAGCAAGTATGCACACGGGGAGGTAATGATGCTGAACATTGCCTATTTGTTGTGTTATCCTTTCACTTCTATTGAACAAAGCATATGTAATGACTGACACCGTGACTGATTGGTTGATTTTTTATAATACATGAAAGACTATATCAAGATGACTGCATACCACAGGAAAATCTACAGTATGTGTTTACTGGTATTTACTGGTTATTATACTGGTATAACTTACCTTAAAGCCTAAAAATTAATCAAACTCCCAAAATTCTAGGGTATCAGAGTGGCACATTTCAGTGGTCCTGAGCCCAGCTCCAGCTGCCGGTGTGTCCTGCAGAAGGGAGCTTTGGCTCCGGAGTTATTGAGGTGTTTTGGTGCAGGTGCTGACCTGGCACAAAACTGCTGCAGTTTGGGCAGCCCCACCAAAGCTGGGACAGGTGGTCTAGCATGGGGACACCTGCAGTGTCAGGGTAGCCGTGGCTGGGGTTGTCCTTGGTGGTGGCTATCTGTTGCCCTGGGTTTTTTGTAAGCTTTCTGTTTTAACCTTGGAGGCAGATTCTTTTCACACAAATTCGTGTAAATAATAGCCGATGTTTACTTAACGGTATTTTCTGGTTTTCATGCCTTTTGTGATATGACAACTTTAATGAGCACCTTTCTTCTCCAGTGGGATGGAGAAGGAAGTGACATGCTCTCCAATCCCTTGTGGAGTTGGGACGTGTATAAAAATGAGATAATGTCAATAAATCGATGTCATTTCCTCCTTTCTGCTGAACCTGGCAAGTGTAAGAGCGCCTTTATTGTGTCTCCCCGGACACAGCTATCAGCCCTTGATGGATATGGCTGGTCCTGAGCAGGGCTATTCCCCTCTGGTGTTCGTGAAAAGGTTATCACGTGCTATCCCTGGTTTAGTTGAGCACACAACTTAGCTGCCTTAACTTAGATTTTACTTTGTTCATGCTATGCCTGTGATGTTCTTTAAAAAGTCTTCTTTTTGATGAATGTGCACAGTAGCAATTGACCAGGTCAGAAGGGTTTTGCTTTCTTCTTTCTTCAATATCTTTTAAAAACAAAATGTATCTCTTCTCTTCTAGGGTTAACCTAATCTTATGTAATAACCCTGTTTCCTGGTAATGATGGAGAACAATGGACAGTGGTACAGAATAATTCTTTCCATTCAGGAGTTACAGGCTGATTTCATCATTGGTAGAAAATACAGGACTGATCATAACTTTAACCACTTTTCCACACTTTGTGGATTTTCCTCTGATCTAGGACACGCCTAGCTGGGAAGTTGCAGCAACTACAGTATCTGTCAGTTTGAATTCCAGCAAACATGTTGTACCAGATTTATGGTGTCCTGGTAAATGATGCTTTTTGCTCACAAAATAGGGCACTAATATCAGTCAAAAGCTCGAAAGCCTTTTTGTCCAGGTAGCAGAACTTGAGCAGAAGCTAGAAAGAGAGTTAGAAGGTGTCAGTCACCTAAATGCTGGAGCTTTCTTTCCTTAGCACACCACCAAGTAGGTGGGAGATATCTTCTCATGTCCTGTTTATTCTGACTTACTAATAATTTGAATTGAACCATGAGAAATACATCAGATTGACACGGAAGGGCTGGTGGCTGTCTGTAGGTGTCAGTGAGCAGCTAGCTGTTTTGGAAGCAGTGTGTTTGTAACAGTGATACAAACTCTTTTCTCTGGGATGGAGACAAGCCTGGGGACCTGTGCTACCCACACAGGCAGAGGTGACTACCCCACAGTACTGCAACCCTGGCATGAACTGCTGAAAAAGTGAGAGGATATTTTAAAGTCAGGATGGGATGAATCAAATTCATCTGAATAGTTGCCTGCTTAACTGCACTGAAGCCGGTGTCCATTAAAAGACAACCAAAACATCTTCAGCAATCTGGACTTGAGGGTCTGGACTCCTTCAGAGGTAGAATCACAGAATCATTTAGATTGGAAAAGATCACTAAGATCATCGAGGCCAACCTTTAACCTAGCACTGCTAAGCCCTCACTAAACCATGACCCTAAGTGACACATCTACAGATACTTTAATACCTCCAGGGATGATGACTCAATGACTTCCCTGGACAGTAGGGAAGCAGCTTCGTTCCTCTGCCTGGAGATGCCAGGCTGTGTAGGCAGCCTCTCTTCCCTGCTGCAGATAGACATTTAGCATCAGAAAAGCATGGCATTTCAGACAAATGGTACCAGGTACCCTGCCCTAATTCATCTATTGGTGAAGGGGATACTGCCCTGGGCTGGATGGAGGGCTTCTGCTTCAGTTTCCCCACCCACCTATGATGGGGAAACTGCCCCATAATCACACCTAGTTTCCTGATTTGTTTTGTTGTGACTGGTAAAGCAACAGTAAAATCAGCTGTGATTAAATAAAATTTTATCTTAGGGTCATGCGTTGGCCGAGGTTGAATGATCAGAAAAAACCTAACTTTCTTTGTTCCACTGCACTGTCTGCTGATATGCCAAAGAGATTTGCAGGAGACATTTCACTGTCAGTTTTTCTCTTGGAGGTGTTGAAGAAAGGCCTGATACCACACCAAGAAGGAGACTGGGAACAGGTGTGCAAGATGTGTTTGTGAACTTGTGAGACGCATGTGCGGGATGTGAGTGAGCACGATGTGTGTGTGGGGGCGAGGCCTGTGCACCGTAAGCACGTGCGACGCGTTTGTTCGCCAAAGGCGCATCGAGTGCGGTGCAGAGAGGAGCACTGCAGTGGGGCAGGTGGCCACAGCCCAGGTCAGGACTGTGATCCGGGCTGTGGGGAGGCCAAGCTGCCCCTTGGTGCAGGAGAAGCACTTTGCAGAGGCAGTGCCCTCTCCTCCATATCCCACAGCTCTTTCATGGCTCATATTCATCTCACATTGTGCAGCTGGACTCACAGGAGTCAGCTTTTTAAAGATGCACATTGATGAATCAGCTGGAAATTAGGCACCCGGTTAGGATATGATCATAAGGACTAAATAAACGACTTCTCAGTCAGTTCTCTTAAAGCAAATTAGGATATTTTAAACCAAGTATTTATTGGTAATGACCAGTTTGGGGTTACTCCAGGCACCATCAATTGCTGGAGTAGAAAAAAAAAATACAAAACCTTCAAAGATATGAGTCATGAGAAGAGCTGGGATATATCACTAACACATAGTTGACAATATTTCCTGCACCGGTTCACAAGCCGCCAGGATGTCCCTGGTGAGCTATACACAGCCCATCGTGCTCTCAGGGGGCATATGTGTGCTGTCAGTCACTGGCAGCATAGCAGGGAAACCAACCATGAAACAATAGCCTCGGCTATTGGAGGTGGAGGTTGCGGGATCCTGGAAAACTCCATGAACAGCTGAAATGCTGCCACTGAGCAGATGATCGAGAAATTAAATCAGAAACTGGGATGCAGAAGGCTGGCTGGGTTTTGTGTGAAATCCTGTGCTAGCCCCTGGAAAGAGCCCCCCATGGCCCACAGAAAGGGGACTTTTGGTAAGAGAAGGAACTGTGGAGTTATGTTGGCAATTGAGATTTTAAACAGAGATTTGGGAGAGAAAAATACAAACTCCACTGCATTGAACTAGAACGTATTTCTGGAGAGAGAGAAAGAATAGTCAGGAAAGTTGAACTTTTTAATACAATAACTTTGTAGTGAACTTCTTGTCTCTACTTTAAAAACCCCCACTATTTGCAAAGGTAAGTTTTTTTCCTACAGTGACACACAGTGAACATATAATATTTCAGAGGTTATCTACTGACTGATATAACATAGATGTTATGTGCCATTAGAAAAGACATATTTTTACTTTTTTTTTTTTAAGGTTGTTTTAGCAGAACAAAAACTGCAATGAGGAAAGTTTGAATTGGTTTATGGCAAACCACATACCAGTCCAATAACATTAGTCCTGCTGCTTTGCAAGACTTTCTGTCCCATAGTCTCCAGAATTAACCATGCTTGGACTCCTTGACCCACCCACCTTGCAAGATGTCCTTGGTTCTCATGTCAGTGAACAGCTGTGCTGCACCACAGCAGCTCACCCTTCTGAGGAGACTTACTAGAGACCAGATCCTTTTTTGTGATGTTCTTTCTGTTGAAAGAATCAGGATTGGATCTCCTGTGTAACACAAAGAAATACTGGGAGAAAGTTGCACCATTTTTCTTCAGAAAGATACAATAAATAAGATGAGTTAACAAGATTTTAAAATATTCATAACAGTTATCCCACATGGTTCCTTTAAGTTCCTTCAGTACAGCACATTAATATCAACGCAGACCATGGAATTTGTCTTCTCATTGGGGTAATATTGTGTAGTTCCTCTCCAAGGCTCTTGTCCCTCTTTTCAGTGAGGTACCTACTTATGTTTCTGGTGATGGGGAGCTTAAAACACTTGATTCTTCTCCCAAGCCTTCAAAACCCATAGACTGAACATGGCCACATCAGTACCAATGGTGCCCCACATGAAAGCCCACAATTGTTTGACTCCACTGCAAACAAAATCTTACTCACAGAATTATTCGTGTGGGAAAGTGAGCAGGAAGGTTCACTCATCCCCACCTTTTAAATGAAGACTGACAGCAGATACGAAAATGGCTTTTGTTTTCAATTTCATTCCATATGATTCTGGAGTAGTTGCAGGATCAAGCTATCTGTATCCAAGAGGGAATATTCTTTCGGTAGATATGAAACATCCAAGTATTTGCAAAACCTAAATTTTAAGAGAAGTGAATAATTCTGGTTTTACTACCTTTTCAGCTGTCTTGGAAATACAGACCAGCCTGTACTAATGAATTCCATTTCAGGAGTCCTTTTTGTTTTGAAAAGCAGATGCAGAAGTTCAGCCTATATCCTTTCCAGATAAGAGAAGGAAGCATGTTCTTATGCACACAGATATAACATTCAGTCAATAATTTGCATATGGATACTTTACATGCACGTTTAATATCTGTGTCATCACTGTATATTTGATGTTGGACATTCAGTACTCAGTTACCACCCAAAGTGCATTTATCTTTGCACTGTATCATTATTTTCAACCTCATCCTAATTGGAATCCTATGAATATGATTATTAAAATCTTTGTTATATTAAACTCTAGAGGAAAATGCAGCTGGCTCAGGTTTGATACACTTGATTCTGCAGAGATAATGAGAACAGTCCTATCTAAATTCAACTGGATTAAGATAAAGATATGTCAGTCAGTTGACTCCAACATCTAAGACCGGATCTCTGACAAGAAAATTTATACGATTTTCTAAAGTTTGCTATTTAATGTAAGGGAAAAGCTATTCACAATTTAGCATGTGAATTTAAAGCTATTCACAATTTAGCATGAATGGGAGGAGTCTACCTCAGTCACACTCTGCCTAGACTATGCTTCCAGCCTCCAAATTCTCTCACCATGTCATCTCCTCACCCTCCCTTGCTCACCTTTCCCTCTTTCTCCACTGTCTCTCTAGCTGGGGACAGAGGGAGCTTCCAAACTCCCCCATCTCACAAGAAAGTTCATCTTGAGGCTTTTTGTGATGGAAGAAGGAGAGGGAGAAATGTTGGTGGTGAAGGGTGGTGGGAACCTGTCAAACATGACCATGATGCTGAGGGCCTTGCCTTCCCAGGGAAGGTGCAGAATGACCAGAAATGCACTTATGCAAGATGCTGTGAGGCTGTCCCCAGTCCTTGGGGACACAGAGAGGCTGTGTGGGCCTGCTCAGAGTGAGAAGGCTGCGATATTCCTTGTTTATCCCATGCACTGGTACATCTCTTTCTGCACAGACAGTCAAGAAAGGACTGAGGAAAATGCAGGGTGATGACTGTCAGCATGACAGAAGGAAGGATGTTGGAAGGGTGCTACCTTGGCACTACCTAGAATGAGCAGCCAGACTTGGAGTTCTTATCAGACAGTGAGTTTCATGGCAGGAATGTTGGGTGTTAGGAGCCAGCTGCAGCGCTACACTGGACTGACGAAGCAAGCAGTGAGTGGCACAGAAGGGGAAACACACAAGTGCCAGAGGTTGGTGCCAGCTCCAGAAAGCCCTTTCTGCTATTACCCTCAGTCAGTCAGGAGTAACTCTACCATGTGAAAATGTGGAAGAATGCTGTCTGCTCCTCTGTCACATGTCTAGGATCCAGACAGACTTCTGGGTGGCTGCAAGCAGCAACCCTGCAGAAGATGCAGACATCCCTGTCTCTATAGTTTCTGAGTCTAGACCCACACCAGCCTCATTCCCCTGGAAAAAGCGTGGACCTCCAAGGATTTGCATACATCTTTCCCTGGAGAAGGTCCATTAGCCAGTCCCAGTGCTTTGCTGAAGCAGATAACGGTGTCTGGAAAGACCTTCATTATCTCTTGTGCTGTCTGGAGGCTGGGGCTCCCTTCCTGCCTGGCCTCTGAACTGCACTTGGCACTGTCTGCTCACAGCCACGTCCGCCATCCTCTGCCTCACAAATCCCTCCCTCAAAATTATTATTGTTTGCTTTCTTTGCTTTTTTTGTCTTCTTATAAAAAGTGAGATGACTTAAATTCACTCTCATTATATGCATCAAGTGAAGACTCTCTGTGTTACAATCACTCCCTTCACATGAGAGGTGGGAATAGTTGTGACATGCGGTAAAATGAAACCCATGGGAGAGGGAGACCTGCATCCACCTCCCATCCCCCTACTCTTCTCACAGAAGGACTAGCAGGCCCCAGAGCCAAGGGCTGGCTGAGGTGGACCCTGTGTACTTGAGCTCTGAGGACAATGAGAAGACACGTTTACTGGTGAGCAGACACACATATGCTGTGTCCAAAAATGCCTTCAACTGCTAGGGTATGTTCTACCCTGAGAAGAGTCTGGCAGCTGGGGCCCTGCCTGCCACTGGCCCTGATCCTGGTGAAGCTGATACAGGGCCCATCTCGTCTCTCTTCTGACACAGCTTGGCTTTCCAAGAAAACCTGTCTTGGGCAGTCAGAGCTCGTCTTCCCAGGTCTGCTGGACCACAGCTCCCTTGACCTGTGAACCCACTAGAGTGGGCCCAGAGGAGGGCCATGAAGATGATCAGAGGGCTGGGGCATTTGTTCTTTGAAGACAGGCTAAGAGAGCTGGGGTTGTTCAGCCTGGAGAGGAGAAGGCTCTGGGGAGACCTTCCAGTACATGAAGAGGGCTACAAGAAAGCTGGAGAGGGACTTTTCACAAGGGCCTCTAGTGACAGGATAAGGGGTAATGGCTTCCAACTGTGTGTAGGTTTAGATTAGATAAAAGGAAGAAATTCTTTACTTATGAGGGTGGTGAGGCACAGGAACAGGTTGGTCAGAGAAGCTGCGTATGCCCCATCCCTGGAAGTGTTTGAGGCCAGGTTGGATATGGCTTTGAGCAGGCTGGTGGAAGGTGTACCTGCACATGGAAAGGTGATTGGAATTAGACAATCTCTAAAGTCCCTGCCAACTCCAACTGTTCTATGATTCCATGACCAGCTGCAGCCAAGACACCCACAGTGGGAGCCTCCAGCAAACAGTCTGAGGTCACAGGTGAATTGCTTTACACAACTTTGAAAAGCAGATGCTCAGCCATCTCCCACTCACACAAGCTCACTAGACAAAGAGTGCCAAGAAACAAACCCCACTTTTTTCTGCCTCTCATCCAGGACCTCAAGAATCTTCAGGCCATGATGAAATTCTGACCAAAACTGAAGTCAGTAGGTGAGCCATGAAATTCAGCGGGACCAGAATGCCACCAGAGAATAGGCAGATTTTAGTCATGCACATTGCTAAAATATCACTGAATCTGAACAACCTCATGCACAGGCTGGGGGTGACCTGCTGAGAAAGCAGATCTGCAGAGAAAGACCTGGACGGCATGGTGGGCAAGTTGTCCATGAGCCAGCAGAGTGCTCTTCTCATCAAGGATAATGGTATCCTGGGGTGCATTAGGAAAGACATTCCCAGCGGGTCAAGGGAGGTGATCCTGCCCCTCTACTCAGCTCTGGTGAGGCCTGGAGTGCTGTGTCCAGTTCTGGGCTCCTCAGTACAAGAGACGTGGAGCTCCTGGAGCAGGTCCAGCAGAGGGCAACAAAGATGATCAAGGGCCTGGAGCATCTCTCTTACGAGGACAGGCTGAGGGAACTGGGCCTGTTAACCTTCGAGAAGAGAAAACTGAGAAGGGACCTCATCGATGTCTATAATTATCTGAAGGGAAGGTGTCAGTGGAATGGATCCGGGCTCTTCTTGGTGGTGCCCAGCAATAGGACAAGAGGCGATGGGCAGAAACTGATGCACAGGAAGTTCCAGAAGTTCTACCTGAACATAGGGAAAGACTTCTTTTCCTTGCTAGTGACTGAGCACTAGAACAGGTTGCCCAGAGAAGTTGTGGCATCTCCCTCACTGGAGATGTTCAAGAACTATCTGGATGCAGTCCTGGGCAATGTGTTCTAGGATGACCCTGCTTGAGCAGGGAGGTTGAACCAGGTCCCTTCCAACTTTACCCATTCTGCGATTCTGCGACAATGTGATTCCGTGCTTGTCTGCTCAGAGAGTATTGTCATTTGCACAACTCGCTAATGCCCACAGTCACTGTCAGCATCCCTTCCTTTCCATTATTTCTTGCTATGTTACTTTGTTCCTGTAATGCAGCTCCAGACTGAAATCTCCCTAATCCATTTCAGGCGGGCAATGGGTACCCACACCCTCTCGCATTGCTTGGTTGTGCTAGTTCCTTAGGATTACAAATGAGGGCCATCTGTAGTCCCTACTATTTGTGGAGATGAAAAGGAGCTTAACTTAATGTATTTTGGCAGAGTAATAGGGAAACATCAATCACGGGGTGACATGTTAGTTCATATGCACCAATAGGCTCATGTTTGTAGCTCGACACATTAAGTGGATCTGTTTCTTTAAAGATGAGTCCATCACTTGCAGACAGACGTTTGGAGCTCTAGCATACAGGACACTTTTAAGAGATACTTGATAAAGAGCTTGAAAATGTGAGTAGTGACACGAAGCTAAACTCTGTCTCATTTTCTTCAGATTCTCTATTAGTATGAGCCTCATAGAGTTGAAATTGGGGTCACTTGGACAGTTATTTTAGCTAAAACAGATGGAGTTGTGGTGGCTGCTCCTAAAGAAGCAACTTTTACCATAAGTTACCACACACTATCTCTGGGATAAATATATTTTCCTGTACTACATCATTTGCGACTGTGTGGTAATTACTGGACCAGTGCTGATTGTTTAATGGCAGCCATGCTAGTAATTTCCTTAAAAAAAACCCTATTCTGAGATAATTCACGGCCGTGAAGAAAAAGAGTGTTTTCCTTGCAGATGCCAAAATCAGTTTCCTAATTCATTGCAGGGGAAAAATTGAGAATCCTCTGAATTACTATTTTCGCCATGTAACAAAATATTCTGCATGAAGAAGGATTATTAGACCCCCCGAACTTCTCTTGCAAGTAGAGCACAGCTGTGCGAACAATTCACAATGTATTATTTATTGGATGAAATTCAGTACTTTTTTGACTTGTGAACTCCTAAGGAGCAGTTCAGGACTTTCTTGTTATTGATTATTATGCAAAAATTTTCACTAATTTCTTCAGGAATTACATCTTCAAATGGTTAATGAAAAATGTATTCCCGTGACTTGAATTCCAAATTCATTCTGCATCATCAGGTCAGCAGCATAACTCAGGTGAGGTGATTACTGTCCTTTGAACTGACAACACATAAAATTACAGATTAATTCCCACTTTCTGCTATTGGATATGCAATTTCTAAAGAAAAAACTACTCAACACATGTAGGAACTGATTAGTTGAGGAGCAGAGTTGCTATTTGTTATCACTACTTTTATTCATGTTTATCAGCCTACAGAGCAACTGGGCCTGGGGCCCCCATCCAGCAGATGCAGAAAGGAGGCGGAGGAAGTCCATTTCCCAAAGAGCTTATGGCTGCAACCAGGACCACAGGTGAGGAGGTGAGGAAGGAATGATAGCAGGAAACATCACGTTAAGCTATTACGATTTTGAAAGGTGGTAACATAAGAGGGAGATAAGTTACAAAGGGAGAAAGACGGAAAGAAGAAAGGGTGTATCAGAGGCAGCGGCACAGGGTAAGAGGACCAGATGTGGAGTGAAGCTAAGGTAAAGAGGTCACAATGAAAAGGAACGGATGATTACTCTTCCCACCTAAGCATCAGCCTTTACTTGCCAAAATCAAGCATGCAATAGGAGCTGCCTCTTTAAAAGTTGTTTTCATCTGGAGATCTGGAAAGGGAAAACCCATTAGCTCCCAGTGCTGCCAGGAACAGCCCAGGCAGGTGCTGCGGGAAGTGCCCCACAGCTTTGCTAATGCATCTCAGGCACGATTCAAAAAGCCTCGGCCTTCATTACTCTTGCAGTTCCTTGAGCAAAGCATGCTATTTGTACTGAATAGTGCCAAGTCTTGCAATGAGAAAAAGATGTAGATTAGCCCAGAGAATTCAAGCTCACTTTGGTTTAAAGCAGAGAAGTAAGGAGCTACATTTGTGATTGGAAGTCAGCTCTTGATCATCTGGGAACAGCGCATCCAGATTGGAGATTAGCTGTGCCCTGATGAAATATTCCCAGCCATCTCCCCACCTCCTTCCCCCTTGGTGTTCATTCCTCACCATAACTTCATTTTTCAAAGGTAAATATACTAAATATGTTCTTACAGTCCAATTTACATATGTTCTGTATTAGTCTATTGAGAATAGCATCAAGAGTTGACTGGACATGGAAAAAATGCAGACGACTTCAGTGGACGGTACCAGTGACCTTTTTCCTTGGTGCATATGGAGGTGAAGGCTAGAAATAAACCACAACTGATTTTGATTAGCTGGCTGAAAAGCAGCCTGAGCACTTATTAGCCTTCCACATGCCCAAATGTCAGCTAAGAAATCACTGCTCACTGAGGCAGGCTCACAACCCTGTGCCTTCTGGGCCCAGCATAGGAGGATGATGGGATGCACATACAGTTCATTTCTTTGTGGTTTTCTTCCATAAGTCCTCTTGTGATGGGCATGTAGTACAAAGCAGGCAACTGCTAACCTGCATCTGGTAAACCCCAGGGAGGTGATGCTGATGGTCTTTGAAGCTCCCACAGGCAAATAACCACGGCGAGGAACCTCGCCAGCTGGGTGAGTGACAATGGTAGCAGTAATCACGCTGCTCTCACCAGGATGCTGAGTCAGGTCAAGGGGCACAGCAGGAATCAAAAAGACAAAATCAGCATCTGCACTCGTGTGGAGGCCTGGTAAGGTCTAAGGGTGAGTGGTGTGGGGTGGTCTGCTGAGGGCCAGCCTAGCAATCAGCATAGGAAAGCTAGCCAAAAAAAAGGAAGCTGTGAATAGGGATTGAAAAAGGAGGTACATCTTTAACTGAAGGCCTATTTTCAAGGCAAACTCAAACTGTTTTAAATCAGCTGAATCCCAGTATTTTTATGTGGAACTTCGTAAGATACCAGATATGTAGCAAGAATACATTTTCTGGTGCAGTGTTTTCAGGTCAATTAGCAATCTATCAAGAACGTCAAACATGATAATGGGAAGAAGCTGCTGTAAGCCTTAGTAACATAGGTAAATTTTAAAATTGTAACAGTAGAATGTGTCTTTTAATGGTCCATAAAAACACCAGCATTCCCAGCTTTTAAAAAATAGTGTTTTATTGGTTTTGGAGAAGGTCTGGAAACACTCTCTGAGTTGGGCTGAGATTTAATAATGAAGTTACTGCTGCATGCTTGGGCTGTCCTGGGACTGAAATGTCAGGGATTAGGTGTGCCTGCTCCCTCTGCTCCTCTGTTGGGTTCTACACTGCACTGGACGTCCTTGGACACAGTGTCCACTGTGGTGAAAAGCTGCTGGTTATAAAAGGAGAAGGTCATCTGACTGCTGCATAAAACCATCCACAATATATTTTCCAATTAGTTTATAAATATCTTTTTAAAGAGTGTCCCTATTTTGTCCTTTCACCAGTTTTGCAAGGCTATCCTTCATTAACATTGCAGGAATTAATTATGAGATTAATAAGATTTGGCTTTCTGAGTAATGCTCACTTTCTGCTGGCCACTTCCTCCAGCTCATCCTTGTGTGCTCAGCTCTCCAGCCAGGGCTGGGAAGGGTACCATGCTTTAACCCGTGGGCTGGCAGTTGAGGTTCCCACTCTCCTGCTTTCCTGCTTCTCTGACTGCAAGAGCAACTTTTCAGTGCTGGGATGACACCCTCACCATCTTGCCGGGTGCTGTACTAGCCCTGGGAGCTGCTTCATAAAGTAGGAGTGTCTGCTGCCTCTTACAGACCATTAATTCTCATCAGTTCTGCAAAAAACAAACCCAGACAATGGAGTAAGATTTGCAGAATCTGGGATGTCTGCTGTATTTTGTTCCAGAACAAGTCTAAGCAACACAACCGAATGACCATGCTTGTGCTCCTGTCTCAAAAATTAGTTTTAATCCCTTCTGCTGTGTTTCTAAGTGACACGATTTGCCCCAAGCTAAGGACAGTTACCTACAGTTTAGCAGATCTGTCTGAGTCACTTTCCTCCTGAAACCAAAACTCCAGAAGACTTTCAGCTTAGTGGAACAAATTTGGTGCCTGATCCATCAAACATTTTTTTTAGACAAGCTGTTATGAGTGAGATAAGACTTTGTAAAGCAGACATCAGAAATGAGAAAGGAAGGAGGATGGCAAAAAGAGAGGAGACCTTTCAGGAAACAAGAAGATGTATTTAAGTCAAAGGGAAATTTTAGCACAAGGACAAATGGATGGGTCATGAAACCTGGAAACAGGAAGAAAGAAAATCAGAACAGCAGAGAGATGAAGTTCTGAATACTTTTAGTGTAGGAGTAACAGACGCAAACAACCTATCTCTTTTTGGGTTTGGGGTTTTGTTTGGTTTGGTTTTGGTTTTTTCTCTGGTGGAGTTGTTTTTTTAAAGAGGGAGAAGGGTTTAAGAGAGAGTTTATGGAACTCCCTTTCCAGAACTCTGATGCTTTAAGAATGGTGCTTAGTGGCAAGAAGAAAATAAGAGAAGACTCAGAAGTAGGAAGTGAATATTGTTTTCTTAAGCATAAAGAAACAGCTTTGAGGGCTATCCAGTGTTTAAAGCACGATTAATGTTAATGACTGATTCTGTTATCTTTTAAAATGTATATTCCTTACCTGTGAGGGATTCTGCAGCCTCCAGAATCTCCTTTCCTTTCAAGCAGTAAATTATGTATTCCCAGAGCGGTCTGTGTTAACAATCTGTGTTTTGAAATGAGGGGGATCCAACAGTCACCTTCACTCTGGACAGAAACCTACTGACACAGGGATTTCTTATTTCTAATCTTAGATCAATACGGTATCACTTGCAGAGATGAGAATCCAAGAAATGTATAGTGCATACAATCCAACTTTGTATCAAAATGTAAAGTTTCATGGGATGTGCTTATTGCTGTAACTTTGAATGCATCTTGTGTACTTCAAAGAGGCAGAACCTCCTTATTTTCTTTCATGTTTTTCATTTCCTTTTTCCTACCAATGACAGTGGTGAAAACTTATTTTTTTTCCTCAGATGCAATTACATGTTGGGCATTTTGCTACTTCATGAGACCAGGTGCAAGGCCATCCTGCATGACCATGCCTTTGTCCCTTTCCCTGAGGCAGCTCTCCTCTTGTCTATCCTCTGTCTCTGTCCCTAGAGGACAGTGGGAATGAAGCTTGCATCTGAAGAAAGGGGTGATTTATGGAAAGAATACAGTGAAACCTGCCCACGAAAAAGGCCAAACCCAGGCGTGAGAGCAGCAGGGTATGGTAAGTGCCCTGTGCCAGGCTCCCGGGCTGCCCTGTCCTGAGGCACTGCAGGCGAGGCTGGGTTACAGCCTCCCACCTCACTGTGGTCTGCCTGCCCCCCATGGCTTGTCCCAATTGCAGTCAGAGGTTACTGGATATGGCCAGCAAATACCCACCAAGAGCAAGAGACAGGCTGTGGCACTGCATGGCAAATACCTGGCTTTGACACAGGTGCAGTTGCACTCAGCAGCGTGTGCAGAGAGGTTCGTGCCATTGTGAAGCCAGGTCATGCACTACCTCATTCATGTGTACAGGAGGACATGCAGACTGATGGACTGATCTCTCACATCCCACTTCCCAGTTCGCTCATGCCTGAAGTGAAGGATGACCTCGGGGGGCAGCCTGAAAAGCCCCTTAAGTGCATACACCGAAGACTTCGACACAAACCGTGTCACATTTCAGCAGATGTTCCACAGCGAGGTCCATGAGGGAGCGCTGTAGGGTTGTATGGGTCCCAGTTGTTGCTTGCCTGCAGGAGGAACTGGACATGAATTTGATCCATGAAAATCTTAGGCTTCATCGGAAATACTTGTTATTATCTGGTTTCCAGCTTTCAAAATATACCATCTGATTACACGAATTTGTCATATTTAATGTTGTGTTTCTTCATTCTCATCCTTGGCTTCTTAGTATGCATTCCCTTTCTTGACAGCAAAAATTGTGCTTAAGAATCCAGAGGAATAAGTGTCTCTAGATGGGAGGCTATTGAAATTACTTGAAATTTATTTCTCATCATTTTTTCTTAAGGAAAAAAAGGAGACAGCTTCCCCAAACACTGGGGAAAATCAGACTTGTCAGTTTAACTTCACTGAAGGGAAAAGACTGAAACTCCTTTAAGGAATCAAATAGGGAACACTTGGAAAAGCAGAGCTTGATTAAAGACAGCTAACATCAATTCAGGGAAAGGAGATCATGCCTAACTAATTTGTTGGAATTCTTTGAGGAAATTACTGCCCTGGTAAGGAAGGGGAAAGGATATTATAGACTCTGTTTTTCAGAAAGCATTTGACAACATTCTCCACTGTTGGTTAAAATGTCTAAGGTCTGAAGTCATGGAATAGAAGGACAATGAGCATATTGGACTGAAAACTGGCAAAAGAGAAGGAAAGAAAGGGTAACTATGAATGGGAGCCTTTCATTTTAAAGAGGGGGATGTAAGAAGGATCAGAGAAGAAACCACATTTGGAGTTCAAAAACAAGACTTCCTAAGGCTAATGAAGACTCTCCTGAAGCTTGGGAAATACAATTAATAATGAGGAACCATGCAGACAGATTGAGAAAGGAATGGTTTGTTTTACCACAGTATCTTGGAGAGCAGGTAGAAAGAAAGACTTTCCTGACCGCTCTGCTAAAACAAATCTCACAAATCTTGAGTGGTAATATTTGTTAAATTCCACAGACACAGGAAAAAACACAGAATTTCACACTGCAGATACTAAAGATGACCCACCTTTCCTTTCTTTGTGTTAGTGATTGCTCTCATGCACTTAAGTCTTGTGTTTTTAAGAATGATCTTACTACGTGCAATTGCATGCAAATATTATTTTTTAGGTTCTTCTTGTAAGGCAAAGATTTCACTTCAGTTTCATCTTATCTCATTAAATAGCATAGGAAAAATGGTTCTGCCTTCGAGTCTTTCATCTGGGAAAGAAGCAACTGCTGCTACTTCACACTAAGGACTTGTAAGTTATTATGGGCAGGAGCACTTCCCTCTCCTGATTACACTGTGCTTGGACAGGAAGCAATAGCTGAAGTGTTGTGATTACAAAACTGCTTCTAATGGCTTTAATGTATATGGGAGAATGTACCTTCTCCTGTCAGTGAAAGGTTTAAGTTAGGAAGTTTTTGTCATACACAGAGAATTTATTTCATTAATAGAACCCTACAAGCCTCCATTTTTCTACAGAAATTGATTTAGTGTGTGTCCTTGGAACCAGCACTGTTTTCCTCTGTTTCCTCTCTTTCCACTTCGAAGTACAAAAGGCACTGGTGAATTTTGCTTTGTTTGGTTTGGTTTTTTACATACATAACTGACCAGAAGGAAACAGGATATGCAGCAGTGGAACTGCACCAGGAAAATACATAAATTCATCAGCATGTCTTACTGTTTGTCTTCTTGGGTAGATCTTCTTCCTCTTGTTTGCATCTGTCTGGGGATATTTATATACCTGTAGGATGGAATTTGTCACCAAAAGCAGTATTTCCCTGCTCTTCCCCTCCCTCCCTGGCTCTGTTTCCCACTTGTTTGAGGCACTGAACACCCCTGACTCCCAGTTCTCACTCTAGTGGCTGGATGACAATTTTTAGTACATTTGTATTTTTTGTGTTTACTCATTTTCAGAAATAGTCCTTTCCTTCTTCCCTCTGGTTTGAAGCATAATTAACTTCCACAAGCTCCAAGATGACCCTTCTGTCTTGCACACAAAAACAGTTTTCATTGTCACTCAGATCAGAAATAGCAGAAGTCAGAGATGTGACCCTTTTTGACACCAAAATACAGCACTTTTTTGCAATACAGTGGATCTCTGTGTTGGTTCCCTTATAAGCCAAAGAAAGTACCACATGTAGCAAATAAATTGCTACATCCATTTCAGTAGTATCAGAAAGTAGAAATAGAATACACATATTTTATTCTAACTCTGGACCTTTTGCTGATAGTACAAAAGCTGGACTAGAGAAATTCTGAGAATTAAGCCAGTAATCTTTGGAACACCATCATACTTCAGCCTTTCCTCTTACATTATTTTTCTTCTGATGCTTTTTTGGCAGCCTTTTTAGTATTTTCCCTTAATATGATACTGAAACTCCAAGCATCTTCTGGGGAGGGGGAAATCTTTTCAATGACAGTTCTAATCTACTCTAAGCAGATCTCCCTAAGCTATTTCTTACTAATTTCTGCTTTGTCAAAAGGCCTCTTCTCCATGCCCTTGGGCTGATTATTAATAGACACGATAACAAATGTATAATCCTACTGTAATTATTTTTTATTTTCAGGCAAGGGAAGAGGGGAGAATTGTGTATTTTTGACCGTTAACTGTTGTCCCTCCTCTTATCTTTTAATTGAACTGTGGCAATGTCTGACTGGATATCCTGCCCAGAGGTGATTTAAAAATGGCAAATGTCAAGAATATTTTTTTTACTTAATGCTGGAATGTCAGCCTTCTCATATAAATTATGGAGTCTGCTCTTGTCTCAGTGACATAGGTATTTCTTTAGCATTTGTTCTTGGATAAATACTCACAGAGCTATAAGAACTAGGACTATGTGATTTCACAACAACAAAGAAAATAATCTTCTGCCAGCCTTATCGCTCTGGCCCTGTAAAAGCCCATTGGTAGCTGGCCAGTTTTGAAGATGTCACCATCATGCTTACTTCTTGCACTTTGCTCTGAAGAGCTCTGCCTGGCATCTTCTCAAAACAAGTCTTGGAAAGTGCACAGAGAAATGCTTTCTTTCTGGAGCCCTCTAAGTGCTCCTAACTACAGAGCTGCCAATTGCAGCTACCAGGCTCTTGCACTTTTTTAACTGTTTTTCTCCCTCATTTTCAGTATTGTTTGTCCTAGCCTAGAAGGGCTCACCTCTGTCCATCCCAGCCTCAGCCGTGAGATGCAGCACAGGGAAGAGGCAATTTTGGGAGAGGGGCTGGCATGGGGCGAGCAGTTGTTCCCACGGCTCAGGGTGCTCTGCAAGGGTTAGTCCCTATGGTGTTGACAACCTGTAAAAGCCAAAGTGCTTGAGCTGAGCAAACTAACAAGCAGTGAACATGGCAAGACAAAATAAGAAAGAAGTAGTGACTAAAGAGGTGGCAGGGCCACTTTTGTAATGAGGGTGTCATGAGGCAGGAAAGATTTTTCATTGTGGGAGAGGCCATTTCTTGGCTCTCTGGAGGTCATATAGCAAAAGGATGATCTATCCTTTTGGGCCAGTGGCCTTGGAAGGGGTTCCTGTATGATGAGGAGCCAAGGGCAGTGGGTAAGAGCAAGTACTTTCATGGGCCTTGAGGTGTGGCTATTGCTTGAACTCAGAAACACTTCAGCTCTGCTGACACAGGCATAGGGCAGGATCCAGGGCTCTCCAGGTATGACAGCAGACAGACAACTGACATTGAAACAGTAATTGAGGTGAGAGTTTAGGACACAGACTTGATTTCTCCTGTCAGGGGTCATTGCTAAATGATTTGGCAGCTTTTAGTTTCATCATACCAAGAAGTACTTTTTACAGTACTCTGGTATCTTTTGTAACACTAAGGTTAAGTTTGTTTGTTGCTGTCAGGGTGCTTCTTCTTCAGCAAAGGAGGTCCATATCTCTTGTTTCAAGTTTGTCTGGTTTCTCTGTTTTGTGTCAAATTCAACAAGGAGAAAAATGTTGCAGTGACTTAAAGGAGATCGCAGAGGTAGATTTTGCTGGGAGTGGAGAAGGTAACTGCATTGTGCTTGGTCAAGCAGGACAGTTCTTGGCACTGCCAGAGTACCTCATGTTATCCCAGCTCTTGTGGATGTGGTTCATTTATTATTTTGCCTGTATTCAATAAACTTCTGTTAATACTGTCCAAATAAATTCAGAGAGCTTTGAAAGCAACATAATATTAGATAGATACAGAGCATTCCCTTTTTCATCAGGGAATCTGAGAGCTCTTTGTTATGATTTCAGAGAATTAAAGCTTCACAGTATTTCCAAATTATACCTGGAGGAATTATTTCCCCTAAGCTGAGTGAGCAGAAAGATGGATGTCCCTTCCTCATGCTAGGGTTGGGATAATGGACCCAGTGACTTGGCAGCTGGGGCTCCAATAAGAGTCTCCTTGTTCTGTGTCCGCTGGCTCTCTGGTGGTGACTGGCCCTGGGCAGCAGCCACCCTCTGATGTGCCCCGAGAGATGCAGAGTGTACTTGAGAGCACCAGTCAAAGCCTGGAAAAGGGATCTGGAAAGAAATAGGCGACACTAACAAAATGGTGGGAGCTGCTGTATTTTGTGAGTTGTTTTAAATAAAGAATTCATTTTAATCCTACTGGCCCCTTGCCTGCTTGCTTCATTCAAAATAAAACACACTCTCCAGAAAATTATTCTACATAGCCCAGCCAAGTTTCTGGTAGAGACTCCAGACATCCATAATTCATGAGCAAGGAAGGGTGTGGATATTTTGTGGGAACCAGATCCTCTGTGAACAAGATAATTTTCATTTGCTGATTATGTTGTGTAAACAATATGCTTCTAGGACTCAGAAGAACAGAACCGTGCGTCTAGCACAGTCAAACTGTTGATTTATATGCTGGAAGCAAAATAATTACCCTGAAGCCTCTGAGTTAACAACAGATATTAAAAGGAGGAATATGTTGTCCTTCAAAGGTTACTTCATCAAGTTTTAATTCCTCCTACATATCTTTAAGCTGTTGAACAATCCAGATGCTGTTCAGCTTGCAAAATACTTGCACTTTTCATTATTGTGGATGCTATGGCAAGGTTTGAGTGTTTGAAACCATTCAGAATGTTTATAGCTGAGAAAAGACAGTAAATAAATTGAAATGTCTGACCAATTTATGCTTGATAGAATGGTATTGTGAAAAGGACACAATGGATAGCCATTGCTTTTCCTCATGCTCATGGGTTTTGATTCCATATGCTAAAACCTTATCCCAAAGATACATAAGTGATACATAAAATCCCTATAATCCATAGAATAGGACAGATCTTTTTATTGTATGTAACTGGTTCTCAAGAGCATAACTAATTGCCAAGCATATTTGCCATGTGTGCTGCATGTATGCCTTCCAAGCTCTACACGTTGGATCTACAAAAGCACTTGAATATGATTTTTTTGCCCTAACTATGCTAGGCATTTAAATCTCAAAACATGCTTCCCAAAGTTTATTTCCCAGCTCCCACCTAGACATAAAGATATCAGGATCTGTGACCACTGAAACTGCCCTTTATGTCTCTATTGCCATTCTCAGAGGATGCCTTCAACATGCGTAACTGAAGATCCTTCTCCACAGAGCTGCTTCCCAGCAGGTCAGCCCCCAGCCTGTGCTGGTGCAGGGATTTATTCCCTGTTCCCAGGTATAGGACCTGCATTTGCCTTTGCTGAATTTCAGATGGTTCTTCTCTGCCCATCTCTCCAACCTGTCAAGATCCTTCTGGAGGGCTCACAGCACTCTGGGGTATTGGTCAGTCCTCCCAGCTCTGTGTTGTCAGTGAACTCGCTGCTGAGAAGGCCTCTGCTCCTTCCTCCAAGTCATTAATGGATAAGTTAAACAGTACTGGGCCCAGTATTGAACCCTGCAGGTCACCAATCATGGCAGGCCTCCAACCAGACCCGGTGCCACTGACTGGGACTGTCTGGGATCTGCTGTTCAGCCAGTTCTCAATCCACCTCCTTGTCCATGCATCCAGTCCCCACTTTCTGAGTTTGCCTATAAGGGTATTTTGAGAGACACTGTCAAAAACGTTGGTGAAGTGGAGGTAGACAATTCTCACTGCTCTGCCCTCATCCATTCAGGTAGTTGTTTCATTGTAGGTCATCAGGCTGGTCAAGCATGGTTTACCTTCAGTGAATCCATGCTCACTCGTCCAGATCAACTTAAGGGTCAGCTTTCCAATAGCATGAGCAAAGTGTAGTTGGCTTATAGAAAGGCTTCCTATAAAGATGCAGTAAGAAGCAGGCAATAACTGTGGGCCAGGATTTTGTTGGATGGTGAAGTGATGGCATCCTCCTACTTGTATATATAATATAGGCAATATATAATGGCATGAACAGCCTACATAGCTTATCAGCTGCTCATATCCTGTGAAAAGCAAAAAAGCACATCCACCTGTGCATTATGCTCTTCCCCATGTATGCCATAGACAGTTCTGCAGTAGTGTTAAATTGGAGATGGAAATATATGGAGAATGGATGCAAGTACTTGGCATAAAAGGAGCCAATCATCCCAAAATTTACATAGGATCTGAACTGTAAATGGACTCTCCTTCCACTGCATGTAGCACTAGCTAGCCTTGCTGATATTTCAGTACCTGAATGCTTAATTGGGAAACCCTTCTTTTTGTTTTCGGGTCCTTTGAGCTCACCAGATAAGTAAACCTCATGTACGTGCAATAGTGGAAGTTGCCTATGAAAATCTGAGTTTTAGGTAATGCACTTAAACTTACATGTTTAAGTGCAAGATATATTATCCATGTGCAAGATATATTATGCACCTTTATAAAGGCACACAGGGCTAGTATTCCCTTTTGCGTTGCTGGGATCAGGGTGTTCAGGCTGATCACATGTTAATCTGTATGAAGTTAAGGGGAGAAGGTGATGCAAAGTTCTCGAGAAACTCCTGTTTCATTCATGACTCCAAACCAAAATATTGCAGGCATGTTTGCCTTTCAGAGGATATTATCCAGTTCCACTTTTCAGAAAAACTACAGGAAAGGTTCTTGGTTCTGGAGATGAGATTTATATAGGGAGACCAGTTTCCTGGTTTGCAGCTGCATCAGTGTTTCAAGCTGGATCTAGATATTACCTCTGAAGTGAATCTCTTAATTGCCACCATTTTTCACACTTCGCATTGCCCTCTCAGAGTATGCACACTGAATTCCTTTTGGATGAAACTAAGCCAGGAAACGATCTCCAGAGGACCATCAAATGTGCTCCAACTGCTGATGGGCATTCAGTCCAGAGAAGCAGACTAGAGTTAGTCCAAAATAAAAGATGGGGAACTCAGACCCTTTGCACACATGGCTTTCCATTACAGAGCTGCTCCTACTGCTCCATGTGATGTCTGATGTAGACATAGAATTGTAGAATAATCGAGTTGGAAGGGACCCATAAGGATCATCGAGTCCAACTCCTGGACTTGGGGTGCAGGAAACCCCAAGAATCACACCATGTCACTGAGAGCATTGTCCAAACACTTCTTGAACTCTGTCAGGCTTGGTGCTGTGACCACTTCCCTGGGAGCCTGTTCCAGTGCCCAACCACCCTCTGGGTGAAAAACCTTTTCCTAATATCCAACCTAAACCTCCCCTGACTCAGCTTCATACTGTTTTCTTGAATTCTGTCCCAAGAGTCACAGGAGTGAAGAGACTGGTACTTGCCCCTCTGCTTTCCCTCGCGAGGATGTTGAAGACCACAGTGAGGCCTCCCCTCAGTCTCCTCTTTCCAGGATGAACAGACCAAGTGACCTCAGTGGCTCCTCATATAGCTTCTCTTCCAGACCCTTCACTATCCTCGTGGCCCTCCTTTGGACACTCTCCAATATCTTAATGTCTTTTTATACTGTGGCTCCCAAAACCACCCCCAGCACACTCGAGGTGAGGCCGTCCCAGTGCAGAGCAGAGCAGGACAATCCCCTCCCTTGCCTGGCTGGTGATGCTGTGCCTGATGTACCCTGGGACAGGGTTGGCCCTCCTGGCTGCCAGGACACTGCTGACTCATGTTCAACTTGCCACCAACCCCAGGGTTCAACTTGCCACCAACCCCGCAGGTCCCTTTACACAGTGCTGCTCTCCAGCATCTCCCTACCACTTGGTAGTTATTAGGCAAGATGAATAAAGTGCATCTCCGGTGTCTCCTACTTCCAGTTGTGGTGCCGAAGGGAATCTCCATGAAGCTGTTAAAAGAGGTACCAATACAATGTGCATAGGTTTTCCCCCCTTTCCATTGCAGTTCTTAAGCTAATTAAGATGACAGTTTACAGTATCTTTCCTTCAGGGTTCTTTGACAAATATGTTACTCAGTGTGTGAAATATAAGTGCATGGCATCAATTACAATCAACATAGAAGAAGAGAGATGTGATTATGTACGTACTACATTGTGATACAGATCAACTTCTGCAGACATAGCAGAGATGGAAAATGGTTTCTACACCATCCTTGTTGTCCATGGATTATCAGAACCACAGTGGTGGCATGTCTCCTGCACTTGCAGCCATTTTCAGATGTTGCAGATGATGGTATGATTATTTGATTCTACTAAAATAAATTTTCCAATGGAAGGTTTGCCTTTCCTCATAAAGGTTTGTATCAGCTTTTTATTTTGCACTTTTCTGTAATCTCTCTCTCTCTCTGTGTTTCTTTTTAGATATTTTTTCCTCTTAAGAAATACATATCCCATTTTTCTGGGGTAACAGCTGAAATGCTTCCATTTCCAAGATGATACTGCAGCATCATAAGCAATGTCAGTATTTGTGAAAAGGACAGCCTTCCCTATGGGCATTTGAATATGTCTCTCTAGTGTCTCTCTATATATCTCTGAAACAACAAATCAGTCTGGATTTTCCCAGGTTTACCTATGCAAATGTTGACTCCATCTGATCTAACCTTCTCCTTGCCCCCCTTGAGTGTCAGCTGGAGTCCTGAAAAAATTAGTGTTCTCCTGGGTATCTTGGGTGCTGTGGTCACTCATCACTGAAGCTGCCAGCTCAGCTTGGCTTTAAAAATCTGTGAGCACAAAGGGTAAAGAAAGGAAAGATTATGTTCATTCCGTGCAACAGGTGGTTAAAGCAGGAATGTGCAGAGGATGCAACTGGGAGAGCGGCTGGATAGATTCCTCATTTTTGTTAAGAAGTGGGAACATGTACAGGTTAAGCCCAGAGAGATGCATCTGAGGGTAGAACGTGATGGGACTATAGTTTTTATTGATAATACATGTTTTAGTTTCCCTTCCCTTAGAATAGAAAGAATACTCATCTGCAGGAATAATCCACTCCTTTTGCTGAGATAAATGACTCAGACTTCTTCCTCATTCTGTTGTAAATACAATTAATGACTCCGACTCAGAATGTTTCATTTCCTGCACATACAATTATTGCCTTGTAAAACAGTATCTCCTCCCATTATCCCTTCAGTGACAGAATAACAATCACTGCAAATACAGAAACATCTTAGTCCAGCTGAGTTCAGTTGGAGAACAACTGGTTTAGCTCTTCTCCTACTATTAAGGGAGGAATGTCTTTATTTGTATTACACATGATGATTAGTTCCAATTATCTCTGCAGAGCTTTAAATAAACAGGGACTTTAGTGTCTGATTAAAGAAATAATGAGTTCTGAATTATTTCTTCCATGTGAGTGGAATTTAGGAAAATTCCTGGTATGAACCAAGCCCCAAGAAGGCAAGGTTCTCCCCCTTCAGAAGGCATGGATGCAGTTTCTCCAGGATCTACATCATCTTTCTCAGATGGTGCAAACCAACACAGCTTTTGTTGGCATCAGTGGAGCAGGGACAATTGTCACCAAATGAGCCTCTGGCTCTGCTTTTTCTGCCTTCCTGTAAGAGTGCTATTTGCAAATGGGATGCCGCCTTAATGTGCCTCCCAAAAAGGACACAGCAATGCACCCACATGCATTTTGCTTCTACCCTGTGAAGTATTTTACCATCCCGAAGAAAAATCTCTATGCTGAAGCTTCAGTTCTGTGATACTGAAGAGCTGTTCTCACACCGTTCATACCTTTCACTGTCAGCTGGTTTTCCCTGCAGTGAACATGAGATATGCATAGGCACGCACTCAAGGCTAAGCTTCAACCCCATAAAGAACCAACTGCAGCGTTTCATGGACTTCCAAACTCTTTGTATGAGCAGCAGCAGCTAGAGATTTCCTCCACTGCTCACAGCCTACAACAGAAAGGAGGTATTTGGGGAAGTTCTGAAAGATGCTGGCACAACAAAGGGGTAGCAGTACTATCCTTGCAATCTAGATGGGTTTAACAGTGAGAACTCAGGTTGTGGTGTTGACTGCCAGAGAGACTAAACAAGAGCACAAGGAACTGAAAAAGTATCAAAGGTATTTCCCCGAGGATTAGCTACCCATATTGCCATTGTAAGGGAGGGAAGGAAACTTCAGGCTCTCTGACAAAACCTGAAATAGGTCACTAGAAGCAAGCAAACCTCAGAAACCTTGACCTGCCTGAGACTCCAAGAATTTCCACGTGCAAGAAAATAATGCATTAAGGGAATTCAACAATATTACTTCAAATTTCCTCAGAAATTCCTCAGGAAGAGGGAGCCTCAGTACATAACTAAAAAGAGATAGTAAATCTCACATGCAATATCCACTAGGGAGAAATGTGGAAGGAAGCTAGCACATTAGCACATGGCCAAGAGCTACAGGAGGGAGACAAAATCCAGCCCCTCAGTTTGTCTGTGTTGAGGTGGTCTGGGTCAACATACCATTCTCTAGTTGAAAGAGGATCTTTGTCCTATTCTGGAGGTTCCCCAGCCTTGTAAAGGAGCTGAGAAAGGAGAAACTCTCCAGAGTCTTCTTTCCTGAGCTGTATCTTACAGCTGCTCTACAGGAGGTTGCAATTTGCCCAGCAAAGCCAGTAGATGAAATTCACTAGCGCTGCTCTGGTTACTGTGGAGAGGGTCTGGCTCAACGTGCCATCGCTGAGGCATGAGGTACATGAGGCATGTATAAGAACAGCTGAACTTCAAGTCTTAGTCTCAAGGATGTTCAAATATCTCACTAGAAATCAGAGGAACTCAGCTTCTAAGTCACTTTGAAAAACCAGAGTTCACCTTTTTCCTCATGTAGAAACCTTCCAAATATTTATTCACATGTCAATCGTTAAAGTGCATACAAATACCACATTTGCTAGGTCTTTTGTATAGCAGGGAAACTATAGTAACACTTGGGTAATTTAACATCTATTTTTGTCATTTTGGTGGGATGTGTGTTTCTGAGAAGATGTAGCTGGTAAAATTCTTCCATTCCATCAGGGCGATCGAGAAAGCTCTTCTTGCAGGACCTGAAGTAAAAAACTGTCACATCAGCAGTGATGGAAAATCACCCTATCCTGTGCAGAGGATTGTCCCCACATGCTCCCGACTTTAGTCTAGAAAAAGCTCCATGACTTCCTCCTGCATTTAATTTGCAAAATTAAAATTCACAGACCTGGTAGCCCTTTAGGGGAGCAGCAAATTTTTCCACCCTTCATGCAGTGGTCCCTTTTCCCAAATCACACTCAGTATAAGTAATTTGCAGTCAAAGATTACAGACCTCAATACATCCTTAACCCTCTGTTGATGAAAGCCAACAGCAATCCGTTAATTCTGCCTGTTATATGATGGAATGACTGAAGGCACTTTGTACAGCAGCATAAACATGCCTCTTCTGAGATACACTGTGGCTATACACTGAAAACTTACACACTGCTCACATGAGAGATCTAAGCTCATCTAAGAGGTCTGGGCACAGGTCCTTTCTTCATGGAGCACAGTGGTCTGGCATTGACAATGTGGACTTTGAAAGATGAATAAAAAGCCATGGTTGAGCATTAGCTTTCTCTTACCTTCCCAGGAGCAGATATTTGCTGCAGAGTTGACACCACTGTTCTGAGTAGTGACAGGGGAGGACAGCATCAGATGACCCTTCCCTTCACCCCCTAACCTGTAGCCAAGCTTTGGCAGTCCTTCTGCCCACAGGTTTGGAGAAAACCTGTGGTACATGGGTGGCAGGACCCACACAATCTTTGTACACTGGCTGGCTGAGGAACATCTCAGAGCAGGAGCCAGGGCATCTTCTTCCCCATGCCTCCCTACTTCACTGAGAAGGAAGCATGAGGCTGGATAGGGCTGAGAGGCTGAAGTGAGGACAGGAAGATGGGGAGGGGGAAAGAAGGGGGTAAAGGGGCTGGCAGAAGGAGTGGGGTGAAGAGCAGACAGAAACCAGAAAAAGGAAGGATTTTCATGTCTCCCTTTGACACACCAGCACAATTCATGAGAAAGGCAAGCTTTTGATAAAAAAAAATTTTATTCTCATTGTTAGTTTGAATATTTGCAGAGCCCTGAGATCAGAGAAACACTTTGGGTACCATCACACATGCAGATAGCCATCACATTAAAGGCAGGAAAAAGCACAACAATATTACTCCAGTATTATTTTAGTCATGAACGAATATGAACACTGTACTGAGGGTTGGAGGGTTGCAGATGGGATCAAGAGGTGGCTCATAAAACACTCTTGACCTTAAGAGCAGTTTCACACCCTGTGAGAGCTTGTGTGCATCTGTGGGAAAGCAGCCCCCGCAGACCTCGCCGCGATACCTCCACCAGATGTGAGGGCCCATGGGCAGCATCTGGTGCTGCACAGCTCCAAAACTGAGCGCACCAATGTTATATGAAAATCCACATCACACACTGCACACAATAAGTGAAAGCAGAGTGCTGCAGGGGAGATGCAACATCAAAAACTAGGCCGCCAAAAACTGTAATCTTCCTCTAGGAAATTTATTGCTTGGAGGACCCTGTGCTATTCCCACATGAAGGCATTTGCTGCTAGGGAGCCATGGGTCTGCCCCAGCTGCTCCTCCACGCAGCGTGCAGGGTTGGGATGCCAGGGCACTCCACAAGTTGGCAGGGCCAAAGCTCTCCTTCTGCTCTAGGGATCACAAGTGATTGCACACCTGCACGTGCAGGCACCCCACTGACACTGTGTCACTACTCCCATCACCCTGGTTGTCATTTTCTTGCTTTGGCTTATTTTTAAGGACTTGGTGGGTACATTTCCATGCTGGCCCACCCCTGTGAAGTGGTACGTGAGCTTGTGATTTGCACCCACGGAGAGAAGAGGGGTGTAACTGGGGAACTGACGGGACAAGCCGTCTGTCTCTGATCCAATCCCACCAAACAAATGGTGCTTGTCCAAGGAAAAGGAAAATCAACCCCGCCCACCCAGCTGGAGACCAGCTCCAGGTGGCTCAGAAGTGCAAACAGCATATACCCTTGCTTCTGTCTTTCTTATTTCTGTTTTTACTGATCTCTCACACACACATGCTATTTTTAACCTCCAAAAATAAGTTAGTAGGAATTTTTTTCCTATTGGCTACAAGCTGTGGTGAAATGACTTCATATATTGACTAGATTTTGTCTCCAAACATGTTGAAATATTTGTGTGAGGGTTGTGTATTGGGACCCGTCAGAGTGCTGTACAGGTTGATGCAATACACTGGTTGCCACGATACTGAAAATGTTGGGATCTCTCGACTGGCCCAAGCACAGCTCAGCGCACAAAGCGCTTCTTATACCCAGCCCTGAGCAGCCCAGCCTCACGCTAACAAAGGCTGGGAGTTCATTTAGCTCATTGCAATCTGCAGATTCATTCACTAATGTTTTCCAGCAGATGTGCAAGCCCCTTTAGAAATGGCACATGCGTAGATGACTGTGCATCGCTTATGAACATGCTTTGGTTCATCACTTTTAATAAACTTCTTCGAAATCCTTGGCTCCAGGCTTAAAAACCACAGATTTCACTTGCATGCAGAATTTCAGCTTATAAATGACTCCTCTTTGCCTCAATGGCTATGCTCGTCCTGAGGAAATGTGACTTAAACTCAGACGGGAGAGACTTTCTTTGTTTCTTTTTCAGTTTTAGTTGACAGGAGACACGCCCGCTGTGCCACAGGACCCGCTGTGGGGGTTTTAAACTTGTATTACACCCAGATGGTTGGTGCTGACAGAGCTAGCTTTGGGTGTGAGAGATGGCTGGCAGGCACTGTGGGGCTTGGGGATGGCCTGTGAGTTTGGACCATCGGTCCCCAGTAGCCATGGGGTGATATGGGCCACACTATGACAGCCTCATTCTTTGAAGGCTGTGACATGTACATGGTGCCACGAGGCAGGGGAACATCAGGAGGCAGCTTTGGGAAGGTGGCTGCCTCCAGAGCCACCCCCTTTGTATTGTGACGGAGATGATTGCTTTCAGACAGACCTTGACACCAGGTCTGTGTCCATCATCTTGGCCAAACCACCTAGGCTGCTGCCTTCAGGGCAGTCTGTGTGTCTGGGCTCACAATGACATGGAGGCTGCTGGCAGGACTGGTCTCCTTGTAGGAGTGTGGGTCCAAGGCTGGGAGTAACCATGAATGATCCTTTTGTCCCCTTTCCCCCTCCCCTTCCTCACACCAGCACATATATATCCTCAGGTGGCCAAGGACCAGGGTATAAATTTGACTTCTCCTTAGTCAAAACTTCCACTAATTTGATCATGGTTTTGCCAAGGAAGGAATAAATACGAAGCAGGGACTTTGGGGATTTGTGCTATAAAAGTGAGAGCTGGAGAAACCTAGACTGAAGCAAAGTTTTGAAGCAAGCAGTCAGATCCAGGCACCCTGGCTCCTTTCTATATGTAAATCTGGCCAAGCCTCTACCCCCAGCCTCAACACCTGCCCCCACGTAGAGCACATACTATCAATTGCCAGTGGGGGATCTCTGACAATTGATAACAACAACATCCTGAGTTTCATGAGGGTCAAGTCAGCTCTAGGTAAGGTCAAGCCACAAGCTTCCTACTTCTGACCCTGTACACTGGTGCTGTGTGCAGCTCTTTGTCCCAAACCTCTGCAACACGCATATCAAGCATACTCATATTAAGGCAAACTGGAAATTTCACACTTCTGGATGCAAAATAGATCACTCCATACAATTCTCCATTTGAGCAGGTGTATTTTGCCTTGGTGCCAGCATATACATATTTCCAGGTACAGTGTATATCCCTATCTTGTGAAAATTTAGACACTTCTTGTCTGTTGCCTGAAAATTTGACATTTGTCTTTTCCTTATAAGCTTTAATGCCCAGTCTAGGAGCAGTTTAAATACCCAAAGGACTGGGGTTAAAACCAGCTGAATGATCTGCAATGCAGTCTTAAAAATGAATTTCCTGTTCCCTCAGGTGTGGGGAAGTCCTTTCCTTGCAGCTGGGCCAATGAATCGGGCACCTTATTTCTTTCATTTTCCCATTAGCCAGTGTGTAATAAAGCACCACAGACATCAAGCCTGATTTAAATCTCCACTTCTGTTCAATATGCATGTCTGTGTAGGGTATAGGATTTTTTCCCTTGCTCTCTTTTCTGTTTCAATTTATCTCCCTCACTCAGGAGTTTTCTGGTGAATACAGTGGCTTCAGACTGGAGAGAGCTGCAGCTAATTTTCTTGTTCTACTTGAATAAGTGGCTGTTGACTCTTACAGAAGTAGGTTAGCCTTCTCATGTGGTTGTAATCTCCCTAAATCCCAGCCACAGAGCTCCTTATGCCTGTTGCATAAAAAATACACCTTTCATACATGGCTGTATTTGTCCTTGTTTAATTCTTTTTCTGCATATCCAGCTCTAAAAATACTGACCTTGGGAAGGTCTCATTGTAAATGTGTTTTTCTGAACACTCTAGTTCTCCTTATTCAGGTAGCTTTTACTGCTTGTCCTACCATGAAAGCGGAAGGGAAGCCTGCACACCATAGGAAAAGCATAAATTTCTTGTTGTAGGGAGCAGGGTCCTTGTGGGCATAAGTACACCTTGCCACACACCCTGCACTGGCCAAGGGAGCAACTCTGCGCGGTGAGATCCCAGTTTGATGCTACCCTCCTCTGGAGCTCAGATGTCATCTCCCATGGCCTTGGTCTTCCTGCTGTCCTTAAGATTTTTAGGGTAGCACTCAAGGAGTGCTGCTGAAATCTTCCCAGTATCCCCAAGGACAGATGGTTACTAGGGAAGCTAAAAGCCTAGAGGTCCAACAAAACTGGCAGCCTGTCATGATGTCTTTCCACCACAGTAAGCTACACACTGTGGTTATTCACAATAAACCAAGTGGCACCCAAATATTTTTTGCCTTCTGTCATGGTTAGTCTCTATAAAGGCCCAGGAATGAATCGAGTGTATTGTTCCACTTCATATATTTCCATAAGGTGAGCCCCTGTCTGGATACAGTGTCTAGAAAATAAAGTGTTGAGATCTAAGGATGAAGGTTCACAGTCATCTTAAACCAGCATAAGGTGACGACTTGCCCTTGGTCAAGGTGGATTGGGTTAGAGAATACCCAGGCAAACTCAACATCCATGGGTCCTGACAGGATATATCCATGAGTCTGAGAGAGCTGGTGAATACCATAGGAAGGCCACTCACAACATCTTTAGAGTGTCATGGAGATCAGGAGAGGTGCTTGAGGTCTGGAAGAAAGCAAATGTCACCCTGGTCTTCAGAAAGGGCAAAAAGGAAGACTCAGGGAACTGCCAGCCAGCCAGCCTCACCTCAGTCTCTGGAAAGGTTATGGAAAGATTATAGAGGGCTTCATCCTGGAGGCCATCTCTATCCACAGGGATGACAAGAAGGTGATCAGGAGTAGTCAGCATGGGTTCACTGAAGGTAAATCATGCTTGACCTACCTAATGGCTTTCTATGATGAAATAATTATTTACCTGAATGGATGAGGGGAGAGCAGTGAGTATTGTCTACCTCCACTTCACCAAGGTTTTTGACAGCGTCTCTCAAAATATCCTTATAGGCAAACTCAGGAAGTGGGGGCTGGATGCATGGACAAGGAGGTGGATTGAGAACTGGCTGAACAGCAGATCCCAGACGGTCCCAGTCAGTGGCACAGGGTCTGGTTGGAGGCCTGCCATGATTGGTGACCTGCAGGGTTCAATACTGGGCCCAGTACTGTTTAACTTATCCATTAATGACTTGGAGGAAGGAGCAGAGGCCTTCTCAGCAGCGAGTTCACTGACAACACAGAGCTGGGAGGACTGACCAATACCCCAGAGTGCTGTGAGCCCTCCAGAAGGATCTCGACAGTTGCAGACACACTGTGTGCAGGGATGAAGGGCAAGCGATGTTCCTGCCTGCTGATGTGACTCCTGGCAGGCACCTCTCTGACTTTTTAACTTCTCTTCCTTTAAATGGCAGTCCTGAGGGTAGTACAAGAGGCATTTCAGGTGTGCAGCCTACCAGAACACAAGGGCTCCCTGTTCCTTCCACAGGAGCAGGATTTGTGAAGAGTGATGTGTAGGGGGGCTTAGCAAATTTTTTTTCCTTTAGGGACTCCCTCAGCTTTCAGGTTTTTTTCTGGGTTAGGGTACTCCCTGTCTCTCTCGCCCACCCTTTGAAGAAATGCTGAGCACCTGCTATGTACATTAACTTCAGAGGGAGTTCCAGGTACTCAACACTTCTCAGTGGTGACTCATGGATATCCATGGGCACTGTGGGCTCTTAGCACCTCACAGCTGGTTTGTTGGGAATCAGGCCCTCAGAGAGGCTCCAGGAAAGTCCATGACAAACTGTAGGACACATGTGCTTCTGTTAGAGAAACTAAAATTGGGCTTTTCCAAAAAATACATGTGCAGTCAAGGCTCAAGGGATGTTGAAGTACTAAAGAGCTTGCAGTACTTTCTTGAAATCCACATTATTCTGTTGACATAAAAAAGGTCTCCTGCTAACAAATTTTAAGAGACTTGACTGTGCTCTTCGGAAGAAGAAAATACACAACACCATAAGTAAACATATAAATCAGTCAGAGAACCTAGAGATTAAGGGATAGGTTCATAAAGCTTTATGTCCCATATATGGAAAGTGCCAAAAGTTGCTCTTAATGACTTTGGAAAAGGCATGTGCTTTTTCTGTAGTCCTAGTTCTTTTTCCCCTTGTTAGCAAAAGGTTTCATTCTGCGCTTGAAAAACTCACATGCCAGGAAAGGGGGAAAAAAGATGAGTGGAATTTAACCAAAAAATAATAAAAATCAGTCGTGGTTCAAGTGTTCAGCCTAAGTTATATTTATTCAGTTGAGATTTCTTCCAAAAAGACCAATGTGTAAATTAACGCATACATAGGCAGGTCTGAATTATACCCTGGTCATTTATAATATGCAAGGTTTTATGTGACTTTTTGCTCCCTTGTTCAATAAAACAATAAGTAGTTATGCAGCAGCCAGAATAGCCAGTCATTCACTTACTTCCACAGGATGCCAAGAACCTTCTTAAGGAAATACACTCGCCAATCTGAAATGAAAGCCTTTTGTACTTTCTGTGGTGCTTCAAGGCTTTACAGAATTCCCAAAGACAAAAGGTGAATGAGATATAGTAGTGAGCACCACAGAGACCAGGTTTGGCCCAGAGGTGACCACAAGCAACTCAATTTCTCTGAAGCTTCACAGCAAGCGTGCTTTGCCCACACTGTGGTAAATACAATCCACTGCCTCTTGGCTCCCAGATGGTTCCTCCTGCACCAGTTGTTCAAATCTGCTCCTTTGGCTGATTTTGTTAATGTCACAGAAACCATAAAGAAAAAGCTTGCAAATTAACTCCGATGTGTTCAGTAAAGTGTGTCTTTTGTGCCTGCCTTCCTCTGCAAGACACGCAAAGTTTCCCATTGTGTGTGTTTTAACGGGTGGTAAAAAGGGAAATCCTAAAACCAGGAGATGGAAATGATTAAATGCTTCTCACCACAATCAAAAAACAAGAGGCCTTCAATGAGCTGTCTGGACAGAACAAGGCTTAAACCAAACAGATCTTCACCCAATTGCCCAGTGTGCTAATACAAGGATTTCAGGGTGACTTAATGGATAGGTTAAAATGAAGGTTAGAACAAATCCATGGAAGTCTGTTGGTGGCTACTCCATGATGACTGTCCAGATGGACATTCAAGGTCAGGTTGAATGGGGCCCTGTGCAACCTGGTCTAGTTGAAGATGTGGCTGCCCATAGCAGGGGGGTTGGAGTAGCTGACCTGTAAAGGTCCCTTCCAATCGAAAATATTCTTTGGTTCTATGAAACCTGCAACAAGTTCAGGGCAGGTGTGGAGGAATTGCCATGACTTAAAGTTCTGACTTGACTTTATAGCAGCAGTGGCAAAACTGATACCAGTCAGACACTGAAATCTTCATAATTCAATAAAGAATTCATTTCACATCTTGGAAAATGTTAAATTTTCTTCCACTTAGATACCCAAACAAGATCCAATAGACAGTGTGAACTTTTGGACATTGCTGAAGTGTTTTCTTTTATTAATCACAGGTCTTGGCTGCAGCTAAGGACACTGAGAGAAGGATGTACTGAAGAAATTTGCTAACATTAGCATTACACCAAACAAAATCTGAACTTTGTGTATTTTGGGAGACTGAAGGGAAGATGAAAATAGATCAGTGTAAAGATACTACCAGATACTGTGTGCTCACCCTAAAGACCAAGAAAAACAACCAATAGATCTCTACCCACTTACTCTTCTGTGTGTCTGTGAGGGTCTACACTCATTTGTACTGGTGTCTAATCCTGCATGCAGGACAGGATGGCTTTCCAGTCTCCTGTCTGCTTGCATTCTTTTAGAAGTGCACATTCCTAGGGGAATGAACCCAGACTGAGGAATTGTTTAATATTTTTGGACTCCACATATTTCCAAATGGACCTGGAAAATAAACCAACCTTTGGGTGATAAATCAAAGGTTAACTTATGTAAGAAAACCAAAAAAATCTCCTGCAATCATACATGCAAACAGTAACTTATCACACATTAAATTCTAGATGTCAGAAAGTAGCCATTGCAACCCAAGCGTGCTGCAACTCCCTTGGAGAGTTGAGTGATAAATCTGTATCTTTTGCATGAGATGAAGCATTACCATGCCCTGGAGATTGACTGGCTCTGCATTCATGAAAGGCAAATAAGGAGCCAGCGACCCTGGAAAAATCTTGTACTGGCCATTAACAAACAGCTGGTAACATACCTGTAAGACTTGTTCAATGCTTACTGATAAATGCTAATATATATTGCTAGCAAATTCTCTGAAAGGGATCCAGACCTTGAATAGAGTATTTCCTGTAGAGACAGTCTGACTGGGATTTTCATTCATAGGCCTTTGAGGTTATTCCAATACATCTGACAGTGCTATACACACCAGAGCTTCATTCTTCCCTCTCCTACACCATGCATATCAGAAATAACTTCCAGACACAAAGAATTCTCACTAAGGAAGTGTTGAGATGTTGGTATGAAAAAATATATTTTGTCAAAATATCTTTTTCTCAGGGTTTTCACTTGTTTCATATTATTTTTAATAGAAAGTGCATTTGTTTAAAAATGTTTCTCCTTTTTATGCTTATGGTGAAATACTTTTAAATTAGAATTTTGTCTATAAGCCAAAAAAAATTCAAGAAAAATCTATTTAAGAAACTGAGCAATGTTCAGCGTTCTTTCTTGAACTTTTGGCAAAGAATCTTGAAATTGATGAAATACTATTTTCTTGTTTCATTTGACTTTTCAAATTGTCTCATCAAGACTGTAAGCTTGCTGAAATAAAACCCAGTCTTAATGGTACCATATAAATAACACTGCAGTTACCTGCATATTTTCGGATTTGCATATGACTTGTCTCCTACCTCTCAACATCATAGCAGCTCCCCATTGTCCCTACTAGTGATTTTGCATTTTCACAGAAAACAGGAGAGGCAAGTGGACTCAGGGCATTAAAGGTTTCAGCCTTCAAGGCAAGCAGTGTTTGACCTTTTTTTTTTTTTTTTTGTGATGGAGAATAGACCCAAAGCGGCAGTTTAAACATTTTAACTATATTTCATGCAAACTTTTTACCCATCTTATTAGATTGCATTTGTAGGACTGCCCATCAGGCTTTGGCCCATGGTCACCTGTTCCAACCTCCTGCTCAAACCTGGGTCAACACAGAGTTCAGACCAGGATGCTCAGGGTTTTGTCCTGTTAGGTTTTGAAAACCTCCAACTACAGAGATTTTTCAGCTTCTCTGGACAGTCTCTTTCAGTGCCTGATTACTGACAAATGGATATAACTTACTCATCTAGCCAGGAAAGGGCTCATCCTAAACTGATCCATTAATAAGAGAAACACTGGATTTATGAATGCCATACAATACCCCATAGCCTTTCAGTTTCTGGGAAGCCATTGATGTTTAGGGGCGATGTGGAACATTTGCATTACATTCTTCAGAGGAAATGGCTGAAAAGCATCTTGGAATTTGATTATTTGTTGGACTTCACAGGTATCTGAGGGTGTGAAGCAAGGGACATAACTGAAGCTGGGACATAAAAGTGGCTGTAGCATTATGTGGTATCACCTTCTACAGCTGTCTTCTATAAAGTACTATGAATACTTTGGTATGTTCATTTTGGAAAAGGTCAGTTGGCTTTTAGCAAGTTTTCCTTTTCTTTTGACTGGGAGCTTGGGGTTTCCACGGGCTGTTGCTTTGTGTTTGGGTTCAGGTTAGCTTCTGGTGGGGCCACGTCTCACATTCTTGTACCCTGAAGACAGCCATTTGTAATTCTCTCCTCTTCATTACAGTTTAGGTAAGTGCAAAGGGACGGTCATTATTAACACATTATTAATGGAGGTAGACCACCAGCTAATTTAAAATACATGGACATTTCACCCAGTCCTCAAGAGCAGATTGCTTGCTTGTTTTGGGGGGAGTGCTTGACAGCTGCAGCCCATCAAATAAATCTTCAGTTTAGGAAATGTAGCGGTTCTTCGACCTCAAGGGATATTGATTCAGATGATGTTACATCATTTAGTCTTTCTTAGGAGTCAATATCATTCATGAGAAGCTGTAAATTGTTTCCTGGTAATGTAAGATTAAAATCTTCAAGCTACCTTGCTTTTGTTGGACTTCTCAGCTACCAGTGATATATCTGATCATGGATAGTTGCATCATCAGCCAGGGATATTGCTGTGTTAACTGAAGCAGCTCTCTGATGGTTCCTGCCCTTTCAGAGTAGTGGAATACACCCCTGGTGATGGCTACTCGGTCTCCTCACTGAGGACTCTGAAATATGGGTCATCTTTGCTCTCTGTGCTCTTTAAAGTACAGCCCGGTGGGGAGAACATTATAAAGTATAAGGTAGAGTATACTTGTATTTCATGGGGACTGCAAATTCAGTGTAAACTCTGGAGCAATGTCTGAATGTTACTGCTTTTTGGCTGCATTAGGGATGTCTTGTCCTCAGCTTTGGAAAGACAGAAATATTGATGCTGGATATGCTGTCTTCTTGGCTAGAAGGGGCTTATCTGGAGACTGTGAATCAGCTTAATAATACTGGAAACATTTTAAATATCTCCATGCACTTGGAAAGCCTTGAGTTGGCCATAGATTCAAAACATTATTTCCAGCACTGTGATTTGCATAAGTAAGTCCCCCATTTATCTCATAATAGTCTGGAGAATCCTGACCCCAGGTTTATAACTTATTAACAGTACTCCTGGCCTTCTGTCCTGTAACAATATTCAGTCTAATTGTGTCTTTTTTTAATATATATTTGGTGCTTTTTAAGACACAGCAAAACTTAGGTGAGCCTTAATACTGTATGAATTTACAACCTAAAAGTAGCCTGGTTATATTCAGGCATATGAATCAACTTGTCCACCATTTAGTAGGTTTTTCGGTCACAAGCCCTTTGGCAGATCTGTAATATTCCAAGAGCCCAAGACTGTGTGATTTCCTCTTTCTGAAATCTAGCTTGTTTTTCTCCCGTTCACATCAAGATAGGCTTAAAATGTGAAGGTTTTCTTCTTTGCCAGTGATGAAATTGTTACAACTACTGTTGCTGTTCAATCATTTATTTTTATTGGTTTTATTTATACTTCTGCTTTAGCTTATTTTGGGGGGCGGGGGAGGGGGCTGGATTGGAGTGTCCCTTAATTGCAACAAAATTGGTGTGGGAACCATTACTGAGTGCCCCTCTGGGTTTTGGAGAGGCTAAGTTCACAGCACCTTTTAATACTGTTACTTTAACGCTGTATTTGTTTAACATTCACTCCTAAGTATTAAGTCTGGCTTTGTCTTGCACCTGTGGGGGGGTAGGAGGGGGGCTCTATGTATTTTGGTGATTTCTCAGGGTATACTTATTCTTGCCCGACTGAGCAGATCTTTAAAGACCTTTTCATATGGTTGCACTTGTGAGTTTTACTATAATGGTATTTATTACTCCTTCTTTTCTCTCTTTCATGGAACTTTTTTCCTGGAGTGTTTTTTTTCAAATCATTCACTGACACCTGCATCGTCTCCTGACAAAAGGCATATTGCCATTGTTACCTCTTCACCAGCCTGAGCAAAGTCTACCTGCTTTTCCCCAAGAGGTCATGACCCCTGACCTTTTTAGCAATTGTGTTTCTGGATTTTAGGTGGCCCTGGTTTATCACTAGCTCTCCTGAAACAAGGGGCCCAGAACAAAACAGACTCTATGAGTTATGCTCTTGGAGTCAGTGGGACTGCTGGTGTGACTAAGTGCTCACCAACATGAGCCAGGATCTCATGCCTGAGTTCTGAGTTGTGAAAAGGGGCATGCTTTATGTCACTGATTTACTCAGGTTCCCTTGGAACATGTCCAAACATAGCAATTTGCTTTTTTGCACAAAGCATCCTGTCATGCACTCATGATTAATTTATATACCGTCACTGCCTGGTCTCTTTGTTACTGCTCTCTAGCTAGAGTTCCCTCATCGGGTACAGTGTTTCTGCAGGTATTATTTCCCCCTAGCCACCTGTCAACCAGAGCAATTACTACAAATAAGTGATATTGCCCATATTGGCAACCCTGAAAGAAAACTCGGCTTTTGTTTTTCCTTGGAACCCTTCTCTACATGCAGAGGTCAACTTTATGTGTTCAAACACATTTAATGGGGAAGGCAGTGGAGCACAGCATGGAGTGGTGGCAGCAGGGGAATTGCTCCTAGGTACTTAAGAAGTTGAATACTGATTCCTCTGCTAAAAACTACCCCCTTTACCACCCAGTCCTTCACTAGGGCTCTGCCATGATAATGCACGGGCTTACAACCTGCAAAAATCACTGCTGACATCAGGCCGAACCAGCCTACTGGGAAGGAGCGGTCGGAGCTTTGTTGGTGACTTCAGTCTGAATGGGAGCAGGTGTTTCTCTACACAAGTGATTTTCTTCTCCAAGTGACATATTCTCCATACGTTATTTTGCTTTAAATATAATAAAATGCTCCCAGTTGCTACAAGTAGCACCACTCTGAATGGAAAGCGCTGTTAGTCTTGTTTATTTTGGCGACAATGGTTGTTCTCTGTTGTATTACTGCTCTCCATGACCTGTATATGTATTATTCCTTGAGTCATTATGTGTAAGCACCAGGGGAGGTGCAGAGGCCAAATGTGATCCACAGATGTCCAGGATTTCCCCAGTGCCTCCCCTCTGCTCCACCACTGACCTACGGAGCTGGCTGAGGAAAGCCATCCTGGTCCCTTGGGCTGCTGCCATCCTCCTCACCAGCAGCGGGTGGCTGTGCGCCATGCCGTTGTATGCAGATCAGAAGTGGCCATCAGACACCTGGCAGGTCACCAAGATCGTGCTCAGCTGAGCAATATTTGGGAGCTCTTGTATGTTGTTTATTGCAATTACCACCGGGCAAGCCCTGAGGAGTTTGGTTTGTTCGAGCTACTACAATCAAAGCTGCGGGGTTCAGTTTTCAGAGATTAGCGCTTGAGCAACCTCTCGATATTTACTTGAAGGTTCAGGATCTATTAAAAGGAACCATTCTGCTCTTTTGTGTCCTGTAAGCTGTATCGCATTTGGCAGGAGTGAAAGTACAATGGTTTCTTTGTATGTAATATATTGCCTAAAAAAAGGTATGCGATTGAAATGAGAGAGGTGCTGGCTGCAGTTACTGCCCGACTGGGGAGGGATGTATTTTCTCTAATGTAGAACCATTGTGCGGTCTGAAGAAATGGTACAAATCAACTGACATATTGCACATAAAAATAAAGTTTGTACTCACAGCTCTTTGCTCATGTGACAGCTAACATCCTGGTAAAGAGAAAGTGCTCTACAAATCCAGTGTACAGGTCATTATCTAATGTCTTTCTAACTTTTTTCCCCTCACATTTCTTCTTATATTCTGGATAGTGAAAATCAAAATTGGTTTGACTTTTTACGAATAGCCTTGTGAGAGGTCCTAGTCCTTGGGGCTGCAAAGATCATACCCATTTGCTTCCAAATTTTTTTTTTTGAATTAATCTTTATCACAAAGAAGCAGTTGATTTCAAAAATTTAAAACAATTTTTGTCATTAAATATGCATTCCACAACATCTCCCAAAAATCTTGACTGACAAGGTGTGATACAGATGAGGAAATTTTTCCTTTTCTTTAGTTTCATATTGCATTTCCATACACAATCATAAGACACAGGATGCTGAGACTGGGAAAATAGATTTAGTATCATCTTCAATATTTCAGGATTTTACTTATAAAGGAAAGATGGAGTATGGACTGTATTACCTAACCTTGCCAAAACTGGACAATTGGACATTTAATCGTATTTGAAAACAACCATTTAAAACACTACTCATTTCAGTATTAAAATTCCCATGAATTATAAATGAAAAAAAGCCAACTTGTACATGATTGATTTCATCATTTCTTGAAAACAATTCTTTTACAGCAGCTGTAAGCTGTAGGTCACCAGTTTTGCCAAGGCAGATTAAAAAATTTTGCAGTAGTTGAGTCATGAGCGTCCTACTTAAACTGAAACCATCTTTTCCTTTCATGCTGAGCATAAGAATTTTGTTTTTCAGCATGGATCCAACTAAAATATTTTTTATCAACTACACCATTTCAGAAAGCAGATAGTATGCATTATGGCTAAATGTAGAATATATATATATATATATGAAAAACAATAATCAGAGGAACAGTATCTTCTAAATAAGGATGTCGAAGCAGGGATCTTATGTAATCTATGAATTAAGCTTCAGCTTCTTATCTTTAGGTTGTCCAGCTTCTTCTGCCTAGAATTTAGTGTCTCAAGACCACAAGCTCTGAATTGTATCTGTAATAACCCTATTTGTTTTCTGGAAAGTTTCTAGCCATTTTGCAGGAGAGGAAGCAAAAATGTCAATTCATTTTTTAGAAATAAGGGGCATGCCTCATTGAACACTTATTTCTTGTACAGTTTAATTTGAGAACTTCAGCATTTCAAATAATGACATAAACTTTATGATCATATCCTGGTTGAATATTGATTATAATTTGTTATTTCTGAGTTGATGAGGCCATAAAATTTCTTTTCTCAATGTCCACGTTTGGGTTCCTCTTTCATCCTTGATATCTTCCTGGAAATTTCATTCATCTTTAAAATTCAATTATTTCCCTCCCAAGTTTCTCAAGGACTTTTTCCTAGAATAACTTGTGTCTGATCTGATGCATGGACTGAAATAAAATTTTCCAGGTAATAGAACTTCTGTGACCGTAACATATGATCCATGCATTTTCTACTCAATAATTAAGACATTCTAAATTCTACCAGTATCAGTTTCTTTGGATTTTCCCATCTGTGTTGCCATATCAACCCTCACTGAGCTCTAGTTTTATTACATTGCTTTGCATACTTTATGGTCAGCAAGGTCACAGCTTGCCCATGACAACGCGTATTCACGAGTTGTGGTTCTTTTTAATGTTTTCGGGATGACAAACAAAAAGAGGCGTGATCCATAATAGTAGTCAATATTTGGTTCTGCAGATGACTCTGACTGCAGGTATAATTATCTCTGCCAGTGTACAGGCTGTCTTGCAGCAAAACCTTCACAAGCATTGTGTCGCCTACGTACTGCAAATATAAATACAACTGCCCTTCATTGGGTAAGTTAGATTTTTATTTACCCCAGCAGCAGGCCATTTGCCTAGAAACTTCCTGGAAATACCCTTTACAACTCAAGAAGTACATCAGAATCTGTAAATTTGACTTGACTCCTAACAGTTTTAAAGTCCTGGGATAATATTCCCACTTAAGGAAAAAGAAAGCTCGAAAAAACTGCGGTCACATTCTTCATATTTTCATCTTGTTCTGAATAATAGCTTCATAGGACAAGTTCTTGTTGGCAAGATAATATATTTTATTTAGCATTTTTATTAGAATCTTCCTGTTTTCTCCCTTCTTCTGAAAGTTCTGAAAATGAAGTATGTCACCACCATTCCTTGTGGTCTTTTGAAGCATATCAACGGCTCTGTGATGACATGGGGAAATGTGGTGCCATTCAGATTTGTCTCAAGTCTTTTTCCAATTAGTGAATCCAAACTGTGTGAAAGCTTCCTCTGTGTGCTTCATCAAAAGCAGTTTGCAAAATGGTAGCAACAAAGTACATTACCCCCATTAGCATCAGAAAAAATAGGTCTGCTGAAAATCACAAAACTGGGATAAGCATAAAGGCAGGCTTGTTTTTCTGAAGTCATGCACAGGGAGAGCCCTAAGTCACAGTTGATGAGGTGTTTAATAGTGTCAGGCAATTAGCATTTGGTTCTTGTTGCAGATGACACCGGAGACATGCCAATCCTACAACCAACTAAATTTGATCCACTTGTCGAATCCTTCTTTCTAAAAGACATGGTTCAAGTGATTCTATTTCTGCACTTTTAAAATATATACTTTAGGATTTTTCCTTTCAGTCAGTCAGTGATCACTTGGTAAGAATGGCACAGGATTAAAGAACTAGACCCACACAATACTAAAACATGTAGCTGGCCCCTGGCTTTTGTGCAGCCACTTGTTCTGTCTAAAAGGGTCTGAAATGCAGCAGATGGGAGAAAGGAAACCGCCTTCACCTGATCTGTTCATTGCCCAGAAAACAATTGCTTTAATGCTTTGCTTATATAACCCCTGCTTTCCTGCCTCAGCCAAGGATCCTGACAAGGACAATGAGACAAATAAGATGCCAGTTGGCGGCCCCTTGACCCCCAGGGCTAATTGCGCTGGGGTCAGAAACTCCAGGTTCTCTGGCCTCTCCCCTGCTTTTGCACAAAGAGCTCATGGAAAACCTACAGCACAGGGAGAGGAGCAGAACCACAGACTAACTCAAGAAACCATCCCAAAGTAGGGGCAGCTGGGACCTGCACCCATCCCAGGAACTTATCCACAAAACACTGAACAGCCTGAGCTCTCCGAAGCAGCAGCTCCCTTTGGCCAGCAATGCTGAGACCATACTAGGGAGGAGCCAGGGCTCTCTGGTCTGCCCAGCGTCAGCTGTGCCTTGTGCCTAGAAGGAAACGGAGATCTGCAGACATGGAGCTGGCAAGATCAGGTTGGAACTGTGCTTGTCCATCTCTGCCCATCCTCCCTACAGGAGCTCAAAGCATGTCTCCACAGGCACCATACTCACAAACACAGAGAGAAGGGACTAGGAGTCCTTGAGCAGCAGGCAAGAAAGGTGGCTGGTATCTCGAAAGTCAAGTGTTGAGGAGCAGCCAGCCAGGCTGTTGGAGAAGCAACAGGAGCTTAGCCTCACACCAGCACATAGAGCTTGCTTTCAGAGTAAGGCAGTTCCTGCTTGAGAAGGCATTTTTCCCCTGGGGAATAAAGGAGTCAGTACTCATCATATGAAGAGATGCTGAATGCAACCTCGTCTAACAAAAACTAGGTAGCAACCAGACAGACAGAACCACTGGAAGAGTATGTTAATGTATCCACTGAGGAGAACTAACAGGGAACTATCAGAAAGCTGCTCTTGTTGTAATACTCAGTGTAAAAATACACACCTTGTTACATATAGCTACATATATGTGCCTATACATGTGAAAAAGGGGGGGAGGGTGTGTGTATGTGTTGGTTAATTCCAGTCTCTTACTTAAAATCAGCAAACAAAAAGAAAGCCGAGTAAAACCTTTGCTTGGCAGGAAATACAATAGAAATGTGACGTCCACAAAGTAGACTGAGTAAAAGATGGTTCAGTCTTTTGTTTGAATTAGATACTTTATTCTACACTGGAAAGTATTCCAGTTACAGTCTTAGATTAACACAGTAACTGGATAAGGTCATATCTACATGAACAACTAGACTGAGCATTGCTTGATTGTAGACAACAAGAGTTACAGAAGGCAGCAGTACATGGTGTATGAAAGAACAGACAGAAAATCCAGAGAAATTTGTGTTTCCTATCACAAGGGAATAAATGAGGTGCAGAAAAGCAGAGGAACATGGTCATTCAAGAGGCAGTCCAGTCAATCATTGTCTGTGGATGAAATTCTTTGGAGGATACAAGATGATACATGGACCTTTCTTTTTGAAAGGTGAGCTGACAGATGTGTTTGTGGTCACATCACAAGGAATATTAGAGGCAGTGGGTGTGTGTTAGTGTGACAACTCATCCATCTCCCCAGCCCTTGCTTACGTCTTGGAGGCCTTCTTGAAGGAGGGTGGATTATAGGTGGAAGTGAATAATTATATGATCTGGCTATTCTGGTGGGCTGGATCTGGCCTGTGGGTCCACATTTTTCCACCTCTGGACAGGATTCTTATAGAGCAAGCTCTATAACTCTCTGAAATTTCAGTAAAGCACCAAACATGACATGAGTTAGATCTAGCTGAATGCCACTGAGAGGGATTGCTGTGACAGGTGAAAGGGTGTGAAAAGGCCACAAACCTGGTTACCACCACCTAGCATTGCTCAAAGGTAGTGGAGACAACAAGAGTGTATAAATATCTTGTCTTGTTATATCAATGCTCACAGCATAGGTACTCATTGTTCCAGCATCTCAGAAAAAGTGCTGGTTTGGAACAGAATTTTAGTAAAACCTTTTTTTTTTTTTTTAATTTTTTAATTGTGAAAGAGAAGGCTGTTGTCACGTCAGGAGCAAGTGGCTGGACTAGGGTCACTTAGTCTACTCTGCAAGGATTTCTGTGATGCTATAAAGTGCCTGCTTCCACCTTGTGCAAGATCAAACATCAAATTGAAACATGGTGCTATAAGTTACTTGGCTGAAAACTGCTGGAAGTGGGTATTTGTTGAGAGGAAGGGGCAAGTTAGTTGCAGAGAGAGGTACTAACAAGAGGTTGTGAGGAGTACATGATAGGTACCTTTACACCCTTCACTCTGCTGCATGGCTTCCCATCTGAAAATCTGCTTTTTGGTACCTGTGGCATGTAAATGATACCATCTTATGGTCTTGTGTGCTCTCCTTCCTCACCTCAAGCATGATAATTTCTATCTTCCATTTGTAACTAAGTCCCACTGCCCCTGGTCCTGGCTACCTGGGAAGCCTGGCTGGTTATTTTATAACCACCAAGGGTGTGTGAATTTGAAAAATGTGCTTGAAAATTTTGGGAAACATCTCTATCCCTAGCTACAGACTGCAGGGAACCCAAGGTGTTTTTAGTGGCCAAAAGCTAAAAAACCCCACTTATTACCTTTCTATGGGCTTGTTGTCTGCAGCATACAAATTATGACAAAGATATGGGCTTGCATGAGCTATAGTTCACACTTGCATCATGTATACTCACACAAAGAATGATAGCAATGGTACTCATAAATCTACCACACATCTTTGAGAACAAGCAGTATATGAGATTATGATCAGCCCTAAAACTAAGCATATGTTTCAACTTTTAATTCATTCCAAAGCAAAAAGAACTACATAGAAAAATGCTGTAATCTGTAAGGTTCTAGATTCTTCTGTTTGGGGATAAGATAAGGACTTGGGTAAGCTGCACAGCAAGTCCCTTAACTTTTTTGTGCCTGTTTTCTCCCATAGCCTTTGACTTGTTGGTAGAACACAAGTTTTTGCCAGCAGAAGCTCTGTGCTCCCACTATATTTACAATTCTGAGTGATATTGTTGGCATTTCACGATACAGAGTAATTTAACCCAGTGTAGCTCAGTAGGGTGTCTGTTCACAAACATCTGTGTAGTTCACATAGGTAGAATTTTGACACATAAAAAATGTTAAAGATGAGATTACTCCTTAGTGCAAAAATGAAGTATTCAGTTCCATTCCGATCCCTTTGTACAAAAGGTTGCACTTAAAGCAAAGGGGACCTGACTGGTTTGGCAAAGAGTTATCTGGGTCATGAAACACAGCAACACCCCTGTGGAAGCATCAGTACCAAGGACTCATTAGAGACAGAAAAGGTGATGGAGGGCTGTAAAGAGAAGGCAGCCACAGCTGCAAGGATTTCAGCAGCTTCCCAACACCATGAATCTATTGAGAAAGCTGCTACTGCTCATTGGGAACACACCTGGTGCCATGGAAATGATGCCAGATTAACTTTACCATCCCCAAAACAGTCCAGCATAAAAAGGGTACAGAGAAAGTAGGTCAAAAAAGCTCTTGTCAGCTGTGCATTGTGCTGCTTAGATGATGGGTCTTACTATCCAAGCACCCGCAATATTAAAAAAAATAATCTAAGGAAGCAATAAATTTACAATATCCCCCAAAAGCCTGAAGTTTAACAAAGGTATGGTCTAGTTCTCCTCTTTTAATGCTTCCTGTGTGGCTACAGTGAGGCTCTTGGAGTTACTCCCAAGCACAGCCTGCATCAGGTAGACATCAAATACAAAACAACATAAAAGACAAAGCCATTACCTAGTTGAAAACACCCTTTAACTTACTCTGCAGGCACAGAAAGCCACCTGCTTTCTCACTTGCATTGTTGCACACATGTTATGGGAACATTTTCGACTCATGTAGAGTCTGATCCTGAAATCCTATACAGGAAGATTAACTGGTCAGCCCTGTCAAGTGCTGCATCTCCACAGAGAACTGTCATCTGGGAGCCTCTTGCAAAATGTTGGCATGTGCTCTAGGGCACAATATGCCTCAGGACACCTTTTGGTTTCAGTCACTCCTATCCCACTGAGATGAATTTGTAGCACAGCCCTTGTCTGAGAAGTGACAAAAATAACACTTCTCAGGAAAAATAACACTTCTTTCCCCAGGAAGTCTGCTCCCTATTAGGCACTATTTTATGAATTGGGCTATATCTCATTGCAATATTGCCTTTCTTCTTAGAAAGTTGTGCAAAATTGTTTGGGTCCTTTACATATGCAGTTGACTGAAGGTATAGGATCTGCTCTGCAACACAGGCATGAGTCCAGGTTCAAAGAAAGCCCAGGGTCTGAGCCCTGTAATCCAAGGAGAGCAAACATGAGGTCTAAGGCCTTTCCATAGCTGGTAGTCGGAAAATCATAGAATGGTTTGGGTTGAAAGGGACGTTAAAGAGCATCTAGATCCAACCACCCTGCCATGGGCAGCAATGCCACCCGCTAGACCAGGCTGCTCAAAGCCCCATCCAGCCTGGCCTTGAACACTTCCAGGGATGGAACATCCACAACTTCTCTGGGCAACCTGTTCCTGTGCCTCACCACCCTCACAGTGAAGACTTTCCTGAGCACATGCACCAGGGCCCAGCTGCAGCCTTGGCATTTACAAGGAGACCTTCACCTTTTTTATGAGCAAGGCTGCCTGCATGGTGCCTAACTCCATCCACAAATCCCTGCAGAGCTCACCTAGTGTAGCAGCTCAGGTGACCAGGAGGTAACACTGCAGGGTTAGAGCTGTCACATGCAGGCACTGCCCTCCGTGTTGTGGGGCACGGGAGAGGGGGCTGGAGCTCATCCCATGTGCAGGTCCTTGTACAGTGCTGCCCTTGCAGCATGGCTCTGCAGCCACGGGAGGACAATTCCTTATATTTGCATAACCCCATGAAACACATTGGAGTTTTCACAGGTATAACTGAGGTGCAGCTTGGCCCTCATAGTCTTTATTACTGATGATGACGATGATGATGATGTGTGAGAAGGAAATAGCACAAACTTGACCTTCACAGCCCAGGGGGAATTTGCAGAGCTGGCAGACATAAAACCCCTCAGCTTTTCTCTTGTGAGCTGAGCAAATTTGTTCTGGGAATCATTAATACATAATGCCATTTTGAAGCCAGTTTTTAGAGTAGAATTGCACATTTGATTATCCAAATCCTTCTGTCATCCCCACAAAATTCTGCAACAAAGCTGGGACTGAAGGAAGTCAACTGTACTTCAGAAATTACAGGCAGCCAACTTGAAGTATCTGCTATTTGGTGTTTTCAATTAATAATGTGATTCCACTATCTTAGGATTCATTAAATAACCTAGATCCTGAGAACCCATTCCGGAGTTCATTCATTCTGAATGCTTACTGGAAGTGCTGCAAGGTTTTGACTCTATGTAATGGGACCTGAAAGAGGTCAGCCTTGGCCAACAGTTGTCCCTTACATCTCTTCAAGATGTTATGAGTCTGTTCCCTTTCCTTGAAGTGATGTAATGACAGCCCTAATGATTCTAAAGGAAAAGGAAAAGTGAAAATACCAGACTTGAAGTTCAAACTGAATGAACTCAGGATCACTTGCACAAGCCTGCAGTTAACTCACGCTCCAAGTGCTGGACATGAATTGGCAAAAGACTGTAATCTCAGCCAGGTGTAACAATTTAGAGGCCAGTCTCAAGGCTTTTACTGATATGCCTGATCTTAGCACATCTTTACTGCTGAAGCTTTTTCTATCCTCTTCCATCACACTTTCTTTCCAGATGAAGACCTAATAGCAGATAGGAGAGGACTGCAACTCATTCAAATACATCATTCAAATTGGAATTTCACACAGCTTTTGCATTTTTTGCACATGAACTCTACAAGCACTGGAGGGTTTTGATGTGCTTGGAGCGCAAGCTCTCCGTTCTTGTGCTTACCCTCCTTCAGTACAGCTCTGCAGACACATCCGCTCGGCTCACGGAAAGGAAATCACATGACACTTTAATTCACCAAGGTTATTGTACTCACTCCTTACTCAGTCTAAAACTAAATGGAGGGAAACAGCCTGGGCTGATACTTTGCTACAGATAAATGGTTAAAATCACAAAATGTTGGGAAATGCAAAAGTAAGGTTCTAACATCAAACTATAATTTAGCTGCACATCCTCTATCTTTTGGAGTCTGGGTTGAACCCAAATGTAAATTAATAATACTTTTGGCATTTAAATAATGAAAACTGGAATGGAAATCTGTCCCCGTGTGGCTGACCTAATATTCTCCTTGAAAGTGCAAAGCCAGTGCATGATTCCTGGCAATGCTGCCTGCACTTCCCCTCCCTTGCAGCTGGGAAGCAAAGACTGCCAGAGCCCCAGTGCCTGTTCACCATGTAGAGCATGGCACTTTATTTTACTCTGTTGTTTTCACGTAGGACCTTGCCTTGGTTACTATGGGTTTGCCCTTTAACTACAACCCATTTTCAGAAGAGTGTGTTTCTCTTCAAGCCCATGAACAGTCCTGCAGGACTCCCCTGGTGCTGAATCATAACTTTCCTGCAAGTGGGAGACCACATCTACCAGCACCATGCACCTGGATGCTGTCACTTACTCTAACTGTATGGTTTGATATGGAAGAATGTTCTATAAAAAAACTAATTGCAGTCAGCTCAAGAAAGAAGTTCAAAATTAATATTTCAGCTGGTTTTGCTGGAGCAGTGCTCAGAAAATCACTTACTGTGGGAAAGTGGTCCTTCTTTTTCTCTGCTGTTCCCATAAGTAAAAAAGCCCTGAACAGATAATTCCCCTATTTTAAAACTAATGCAGTGACTGAGAATGGACAGTTTCAGCCCAAAATGTTTTTTTCAGAAGTCTATAAGACTGTGAAACAATGGAGCTATGATGGAAAATGTTTATGAATTTCAACTAAAGTGGCCACTGCTATAACACTTTGTAAGGCATTATACTTTGAAAGATCAAAGAGCAAAACAGAGCTGAAAATATGTTTCTGTCTTGTAAAATGGGCTTGTAAGACTTAAACATGAACACTTAATGTGGTCTCTGCGAAAAGAACGAAAGAAAGAAAAAGCAACACAGAAAATATAATTAAGATAATAAATGAAAGGCCTTTCTTTTAATCGTTTCTATAACTACCTTAAATATCTGCTGGAAATGATTATATCAGCACAGGCTGGACTATATTAAAATAATGAAGAGTGAAGTTTTCACTGTGTTCCCATTTAATCATCACCTCACAACTTCACATTTTAGTGTCTGACCTTAGGATATCCTCTTCCACTATCACATTAAGAATGTTGAAAGGAAACAGGAAGGGCCACAAGGGCTGTAGTTTCCTCAGAAGAACAGTGGCTATCAGCCTAATGGATTCTGAGTTTCTCAGACAAAGAGCAGTAGCAACTCAGCCCACAGTCAGAGTTATCAAGTGTTCACACAATACAAGCCTTTCCTCTAATTTACAGAGTTGGCTTCAGTGAGGGTACTACCTTTTTTTGCATTACGTTACTCAAAGGAAAAAAATTCAGCTGCAAGGTGGGACCCCGTCTAAAAATAATCTGATGAAATGCAGAAGACATCACAACACAAAAGAGTAAGAAAGTAGGAAAGAAGACCTGCCAGAACATCAGAAATTGCCTTTGGTACACTGTGTCTCATCCGTAGTTCAAATCCTAGAATGAAGTAAACTCCTGAAGTCATTAGGAAAGTATATGGCAGGTTTCTGGATGCCATTTTTGTAGGGAAAATCTCAACATTGCTAACTCAAGTATAGGTGAAAAGCCAGAGTCTGGCTGCTCTTCTCTAAAGGAATTTGAAACATTTCCAGAGGGTCAGGGAATTATAATGAATTACAATAGAAAATTAGTTATTAATCATAGAATCCTTTCAGCAAGCAGACTGAAATTAAAACTGCATGTTCATGTAGGGAGTGGACAGGGAGAGGAGAAGGGCTGTCCATCATTGTACATATCATATACAGCCAAATGGCTGCAAATTCTTTGATACTGCCTTAAAGCAGTTCCAAATGTGAGAACTGTGTTTGTTTCATGCGATCCTAAATGGATCCTACTATCTAATATTACCTACAGGAACTTAGTTTAATGTGGTTTTCTCAATGAGAAATAGACAAGGATCCATCCTGGGAAAAAAATACTTTTATTTTATTTCAACAGCCTCCAAGTTTGGCTGCTTATGGAAAGTGCAGGGCAAATGAAACTGGATGGATATTAGTTTTGCAAACAGGAGGAGCTACAGTGTGAACTACGGATTGCAGTTCTCAAGTCCTGTCATTTTTGAATGGATTTTTCTTTGGTAATATCAGGATGTTTGTAGTGCATTCATGGAACTCCCTCTGGTGTATAACTTAACACATGAAATTTCTTGCCTTACTCTTTACCAAAGAGCCTGTTTAGCCAAGTACACGGAGAGCCTGTTTTCATGACAGTGCTGAAGATGTTTCTATTCCAAATAGAAAGAATGACCTCTTGTCAGATCATGGCCACAGTAGGGTTGGGAACTAGGGAAACATCTGTGTGATGTGTGTCCATTAGTCCAAAGCAGCAAAGGTCACTTCAGGGTTGGCTCGGTGGCCCCACAAGCAAAGACGTCAAGCATCCCTAGCCCCTGTTCTTTAAACAGGACCCTTCTCTGAAAGAGCTAACAAACTTCAGCCTTGAAACCAAGATATCAAGGAAGTAACTGGCTTTTTACTCCTCATCTTTTCTTCACAAAGTTCTTCTCTCTGTCCATCTTGTACTCAGTTCCCTAAAAACAAAGGGAAAACACCGTAAAAAACTCAATCTTCTTCATCCCCAACAATGAATGACAAAAATCATATGGAAAGAAAATGTGTGTTGAGGGTAAGGGTTGGAAACACATGGCCTTGCAATAAAAAGCTTTGTTGTGGTAGGGTAAAGATATGGATGGATGGGCAGCTTGCTTTTTTCATTTCTTGAGAGGCAGGTGGCTCAATATCAAGCTATTTATTTTCTTTTCTTTGTTCTTTTCCCTTCCCTTCCTTCTTCCCTTCTTTTCCCTCCTGGGTTTTTTTCCCTTTTATTTTTTCTTCTGGGAGTTGGTGATACGGATTTTCTTAGGTGTACATTACAAGATTAATCAAGCAAGGGATTCCTTTATTTGCTAGATAACAGTTTTCAGTGCTCCAGCCCACACAGTTTTCATGCTCAGTATGGCAAGACTCCTCTAAAAAATGTCTGGAAACAAGTACCAACCAAGCAGGAAAAGGTCTCCTTTTGGCGCTCTCTCCTTTGATACCACCTTTCACCAAGCCATTTTCTTTGCATATCATACAGAAGGAGGGCAGGAGGGGAAGTACAGGATTATTTTAAAAGCATCCACTAATTAAATATGAGAGTCTGTTTTCTTCTGTTTACTCTGGCATTTGACTATAAATAAACTAACAGCAGAGCAACTACTAGATTGAAAATTCCCTTCAGTTTACATGCTGACACAGAATATCAGAAAACTGATGCTATTTATACACTGTATTGTGTAAAAGAGTGACCCCCTTTTCCCTCCTTCCCTATTACATACTGCAGATGTTCATAACAAAGGATGTGTTGCAGGGACTGAAGGGTGTGTGAAGAAATTAGGTTTATTTTTATTTTGCTAATAAGCTTTTGGTATTAAAGCAGCTTTTATCTCAGCTGTTATAGCTGACTAAAAGCTAGCCTCTTCAGCTGTTTCATCAAGGGTACCTCTAGGGAGTGATTCATCTCCTCTACCTTAGTAATAATGCTTTCTGATGGGTCTCCTTTAGCAGTGCCCTGTCTCTTGCCATTGATCATAGATGGTCTGAACTTGGCTACCTAGTTTTTTTGATGGCTAAAGTGAAATGAGTCTTAATCCTCTGAGTCTTTCTCAGTTTCAATGCCTAAACCATAAAAAACCCGCTTCTTCCTACATCAATAGTTCATTATGTGACAACATATACTGTGCACCCTCAAAGTCATTGGACTGAACTCTGCCAGCTCAAAATTTATTTTCTCAGAGGACTTAAACTACAACCCGAGAACCCGAGAAACTACAATCCTCAAAAGGGATCTGGGTACCTGACTCCACAGAGGATGACATCTGAGTCCTACCACTCAGGGCAAGTTAGAAGTTTCGTTTCCTAAGAGGCAACTGTTCTCAATTTTAAAAAATCAAGTAGTTTTTATAGTGTCTGAAACATACTATTTCAGTCTAAATTTTCTCAAAAGGCCTATCCAATTTTGCTTGAAGTAGTTCAGTCCAACACTGGAAACGTGCATTCCATAAAGGTGATGTTTTAACATAGTTCTAAGTATATGAAAATGAGGTTTAAGGATGAAAGCACACGTCTTTCCTCTAACTTCATCTGGGGAAACCAGCATGGAGTCTCATAGAAAAAACAAACTGTATGATATTTTATGCTAGACTTTTTATGGCTGTGTGTGCATTCCCAGTTGCCTGATATAAATGTAACACAAATACCATACACTTCACATTTAGCTGTTAAGAGATAACCATGAAGGGAGAGCTCATTCATAATTTCACTTCATTTTAGTACTTCCTAAGTTTGAAGTCATTCTCAATTCATTAAAAGGAAAACATTCATTTTCAGATTTATGATCCCCATGCCCTTTCTCTCATTCACAGAAGTATTCACATTAAAATCATGTACACCCTGTCATTACATGACTGACATTCTTTTAACAGGGTGGTAATGTCCTGGTGAGACCAGCTGCTGATCATAATGGCAAAATTTTCAGAAAGGGCATGAGGATAGCTTTGTTAAAGAAAGGGAAAGACAGGGTAAGTGCCCAGAGTCTCAGCAGAGAATCTTTTAAATCTGAACTCCAGCCACTGTGTCCCTTGGTGATGACCTTGGCCCTGTCATTTACTTTCTAAAATGTTGTTGGTTATTTTGACCAGTCTCTTTTGGTAACATAGGATCTACCAATATAATGACATTAATGGTGTTTTCACCACTAATTTTGATTTTCCATGGTTTTTTCACAGACATCAAGTATTTAGTTCCACTGAGCAAGCTCTGGTCCCTGCCTTGTGCTCCAACTGGCTGCTGCTACATCAAGATATTACATATAGTAATGTACATACATTACATACAGTTATTGCAGCAGTAGCAGGACTCTAACAGCTCTTATCACTGACAGGACTGGAGTTGTTTGCAAGGGTAGGAAATCATTGCAAATGTTTCCTACTCTAACCAACAAAACTCCATTTTGGCTTCTATAAAATAATGCTCACCTTTTCACAGAGGCATTTGGAGGATTAGTGGGTGTCTCTCTGTTCATCACTGCAAATGTAACACACTATGTAAGTGTTATTATTGGGGGCTGACATCTGCGAACTACAGCACGTATTTTGAGATCTATTTTTAAACCAAGGAAAATCAAGTAAGCAAGAACTGACCATGTGTTAAAAACACTTGAAGACCTCTTTCTTGTAACTGTTCATCTAAATTTTTAAAACCCTGTTTACATTGTAGTAACAGCTGTGTTTAAAGGGGACATGACAGAGCAGACTAATTTGTAAGGCTAAACTTGATTTTGAAGTAAAAAAAGCTAATGTTTTAAAAAACACTTCAAAAGAAGACAAAAATGATTAAAATAGACATAACCATTTGTTTAAACCATGACTTTCTCAAGAAAAACCAGGCTAATGTAAACTGGCCTGTGCATAGTCCAAGCAGCTGTTCTGTGTAGCTGTTACACAAAACCCTTGCTGTTGGAGGGAGGGTATAAAATTAAGACAAAACAGGTCATTCTCAATGAAGGAACCAAACTAAAGGCTGGATTACAAGCCAAATGCACATACACTGGTGAGAGTTGCCCAAACCTGCCAGAAGAAAGCAAGCCAACTTCTTCCTGACCTACTTCTTTCAACTGTGTTTTAGCTATGTGTATCATGTTTAATGTGTTTGGGTTTGTCCACACCTTCAGCAAATCCAGAGCCAGCACTGGCTGCATTTAAATAAAATTGCTCAATTTCCTACTGTAGGCAAAGGATTTCTTAGGGGTTTTACAGAATTTCTTTATGGGATACTGAAATGCCACTGAGGTAAATGAGATCTATATATGTCATGGGAACTACTAGGGAGAGATTTTCTGTCTAGACTGGGCAGTGGGAAACATTTTAATCACCTGTATTGTAACCATGCTACTTCTAAGAAAAAAGCACTATGTAAAGAAGATGTCACATGCCCAAGCACTAGTCATACACCATTAAATCTATCTTTAAAATCTCATTTGATTTTAATAAAGTGATTTCTGTTTACTTGATTCATCCGAGGTTTTGTAAGTTGTATTATCTTCATGGAACACAGCTGAACTGAGTGAGTCAGTGTGGCAATGTGGTAGTGAGATGACTTGAAGGGGTCCTAAGTCAACCTTAGAGTCTTCTGAAAATTAGAAGTAAAAGCTGGAAGCAGAGAACATAGTGCACAACAAATAGTGAAGGGGTAGAGAGCAGAAAAATGAGTGTTCATGCTAACCTGCTCCACTGAGGAGAGCAGGTTAATTTGCTTCTGGATCCAAACACAGACAGTAACTGCAATAACCCAGCCTGGACAGGATGGACACAAACATTCAAGTGCTCAGTCTCACTCTGCTGGCCAAGTTTTGGTCTTGTTTGTGGGTTTTTGTCAGCTCCCATTTAAGGGGAATTGATGTCTCCCAAATGAGGCTCCCCTGTAATGGGTCTGGGACAGCATTTACTCTGGATAGCAACTGGCAGATTCTGCGAGGACTTCTGACCTTCCCATTTCTCAAAACCAGGAGACAGGGAGATGCAAACATAATGCAGGTAACCTTGTTCAAGGTGCTTGTGGTAGGACAAGTGATGAGATCCTTCACAGCCTCAGCTCTGGAGATGGCTGTTGATCAGTTCTTGCCACTGCAGAACCCACAGACTCTCTAGTCTGTGCTGACCAGTGACCACAGATGTCTAAGATGCGATTGCATTGCCAGTTCGGCCTCCACCGCTGGCAGCCTTCCTTAGCAGCAGCTAGGTTATTGACTTGCTAGAGAGGTTTTAAAATAGTTTTGAGAATTCAAACCCCAGTGCAGTGGGAATGAGAAGGAAGTTCATTTTTCATTCACTTTAGTTTCCAAATACGCTCATTTCTTGAGTTTTAATCTTAGTAACAAAGGAATCAACACTGAGATGTCAGTGCTTGCCTTAAAACTCTTTCGTTGGATTTCTCTGCTCACATTTCCAGCATGTTTAATGGTTCCTAGACCTTCTCTATCATGGCATTTCAGCTGCACTGCAGGGCATTACTTTTCACTGTGAACAGAATTTGCCGAATGAAAACATGGTTCCTCTGGTAATGCAGGAGTTAAATAAATACTCTGGCAGGCAAAAATACATGCAAAAGGTGTGATCTAGTAGTGTGCTTTAACTACTTGGATGCAAAACCAAGCCTGGCTGGCTGCTCCACCTTCCCATCTTTGGTGGCACATGACGATTAAAAGACACATTTTAGTTTTTCACCTATGAAAACTATGGCAAACTATGGCATTGTAACGTATTGGAAAATGGCAACTGAAAGAGATTTGCATTGTCTAAGCAGTACAGAGGAGCACAGTGTAAGCACAAAGCTTATATCTGCAGGCAGGTACTGTTTTCTCATGACATCTTTTCACAACATTTAGCAGAATGAGCTCCACTCCTCTGGGTATCTGGGAAGTGCCAGGGTGTAAATAATGCTAACAGGCTATGGGCACACAGAAATGAGAAACATTTTCCCCATCCACAGAGTCTGCTGTAGCTCAGTGTAATCTGCTTCTCAGGGAGACTGTGGCTATTTTTAAGACAAATTTGTGTTTTTCTTGGTCTTGTGTTCCAGCTAAAGACACTGTAATGGAAAGGTGATAGATTATGTAAGTTAATGGACATCCACTGCAAAGCTCACAGCAAGTTCAATCTTTGTATAGAATACCAAGGGAAATGTTTTCTAACATTTGTATTTATTTACTGTTGTATTTATTTACTGCTGGATGAAGAAGAGAATTGCATTGTATTTTTAACTTGTTCTCTGGATTCTCATTTTCTTTCCCACAGAATGAAGATGACACATTTCATTTTAAAGTTTTAAGGTTTACTTTAAATTTAAAATAATTTATAAAGATGAACCTGCAGTTTGAGGATACCCATAGAGTTCCTCATGTCAGTGCAATACTTAAGTGGGCAAGTTCTAAAAGAATTATGTATATAAATATATCTATATACATAACCAAACAGATAACTGACTAAAACTCACTAATTTCAATATATTAAGGATAGTTTCACCTATAGTCAAAATTTCTTCTTATAGCTGCACTAATAAATTGATATTTATGTCACTGGCTAACTGAGTTTATATATATAGATATATATTTTAAAATGGAACATATTTTTCTTTGGGTTACGTGAATCTGTACAAACACCTGACTTGCATTATTTAATTTTTTACATGAATTTTTAAGACTAAAAATAGTCTTCTCAGCATAAGAAGTGATCTCATTTGACTTTAGAACTGACCCCAAATAGGAAATGTAGTACTACTTGTGGACTGATACTTAATGCAGTGTGTCTCATTTTCCAGGTGCATACATCTGGTCTTTAATGGCCATTTTATCAGGACTGCATCATTTCATCTCAGTCCTTTCACCACAAATACTTGATTGTAATAAGATCTGACCGTGGGATGTGTCATCTGTAGTACTGAATATATAGAACGTCTTGGGTTTACTATTTCTATCTGTTTCCATGTGCTGTTAGGGGTGACAATTTTTTCACGGCAAAACATTACTGACAAGATATTGTGCAATGAGATTTGCATGACCAAATATCCTGTGAGTAGTCCAGTGGTTAGGATAGGAAACAGAGAGTCAGGATAGCCTGGCTCTGTTCCCACTTCACATACTGACTCACTTCATGACCCTGGGGCAAATCGCTTAGGCTGGAATTTACAAGGGGGCTGAGATGCACTGCTCCCAGGGAAAGCCAAGCAGAGCTGGGTGCCTGACTCCTCTATGTCATTTAGAAAACCTCATGTCTCAGCTGTTTGGAATTTCAGTTTGCCCACATTAATACACGGACAAGGTTTGTAAAGCTGTTTTGGTCCTCTGGAAGAAATTGTTTATTAAGGAAATCATAATCATTACATAAATATGTAGTCTTTACCAACACATCCCATTTGGTAGGTAAAAGCAGATAAACAAATAATTTCCTTTGGTCTTTGAGAAGAGCAGTGTAGTTTATTTCTCTTCTATTAAGACAACGAGTCTAAAAGACTTACAGATTATCAAACCTATGTTTCCAAATGTATTTTGCCTATAAACCAGCAGCTACAGGACCTCCATAATAGCAAAGCAGCAGCTCTTGGTCCTGTGGCAGCTTGTCCATGCATCACAAATAATCTGAGGAGGCCCCTGGTAGGCCATTGGGTTTGAGTGGGCACACTTTTACATAATTTTTTTTTCCCTCTTAGGGAGCAAACAAAATATAATAATATGCGACATTTTTACACACATGGTGAATTTCAATTAATGTTTTTTATTTGGAAATAACAAAAGAAAAAAGAGATCTCTTCAAAGCAAAGTAAAACATTGTTGCTTAAAATTTCCATTCAAAGTACTGGGTTTGAGGTAGTCTCATTTTTTTATATTGGGGATATTTCTAAATTTCTGTTGAAAAATGTGAAAATGCTCTCAAGAATGGCCATTTTCTAATTGGAAACTGTGATTGTAATGAAACCTTTACATAGTTGGTCAGCTTCAGTTGAAAATGTATGATGGACTTGATTTGGCACTGAGCTTGAGACTTTAACTTCAGGATATAATTTTTGAAAAAGAACAAAACTTATCAAGGCACAAGTCTTCTGCGAAGGCAATGAGTTACTCCAGTTTACACCAGCAAAGGGGCAAACAGACAAGCTGGGAGCTTGCCCCTATGGCATCTGGTGCATGTTTAGGTATGAAAGATGTCTCCTCTAGTCTCAAGCCATGATTCTGCAAAGAGACGGGTCTGTTTTAAGTCTTCTGGCATAGCTGCCAGCCCTGTGCTGATGTATGGGTACCATGGTGGGTCTAAGAGGGCACTGGACACCTTATTTATGCTCACAGCCACTTGGTCCCCTATCCCAGAGTCTTGCCTAGCTCAGGAGCAAGGTAAAAAGTTGTTGAGTCTTCTCATCAGTGGCTGGGAGATTGAGTGCTTGTGCATACATGGCATTCTTCAGCCTCCAGAGAGATGCAAAGAGAAAGGAAAGGAAAACATTAAAGTGAACAGCAAAGAAGAAAATAGAAACAAGGAAATTTGGCTCAGCACTGAATGCCCTTCATATGAAGCCAGGCAGGAGTGCAGAAGGGGAGAGATAATGAGGTGCAGGAGGTGGAATTTGGCAGTGAAATAACTTTTAGCTCACATAGAGTGAATTTCCTTTTATCACTAGTAGCCTGGCTTATGAAGACTCAGAGGAAATCATCCCATTCCAAATGTTTGATACTGAATGTATTTGGCTGCCTGCTACTTCCACGTGTGAGTGAATCCAGTTTGTATATTTGTCTAATAACATGATTTGGCCCTGATCTTTGCTCTCACGTTGAAACCCGGAGCACAACCCAAGCACGCCTTTCTGTCACCCCAGCTGCTGACCCACGCACTGCTGAACAGTCTTCTGGCACACGCTGGAGCAGCTTAGAGGCTGCTCACATTTGTGCCAACACTTGGTATCTCCGAGGGGCTGCTACTGCACCTGGATGATGGAGATACCAAACTGCTTTCAGAGTCACCCTTATCATGACATGTGCACTGAGATGGCAGCAAGAAACATCGCTCTGCCCCCCAACACCACCCAGGCAAATCCTCCACTCAGTCTCCCGATGCCAGCTAGGTCTGTTTTAGTGCAAGCTTAGAGAAACAGAGATGTATAAATGTGCCTCACATCAAAGATGATCTGGCCTCATCTCAAAGGTTATTTTTTTATAATCTCCCCTTTCTCTGGTTACCCTGCCCATCAGCTTTACTAGGCTCATGAACTCATGACTAAAGAGAAGCTGAAGCTCACCCTCACCCCCCCTTGTTCGCATGCTGCCTATATCACACCCCATCCAACAGCTCACTCCTTTGGCTTTGAAGACGACTCAGATCAAGAAGTATGAGGGAGGCAACTGGGCCGATAAATTATTAGCACTGCAGCTGTGAGGCAAAGAAGCTGAGAAAACAGTTGTGAGTACAAAGAAAGAAGGGGGTGACTGTGTGTATTCTGCAGATAAGATTAATCCAGAATTTTACAAATTCTACAAACCTCTTGATACAGTGAACTCATCTCCTCTGGTGAAGATTTGATGGAAAGGGAAGCATTCTTTCTACTGGAACATATATAAAAAAATATATATATTACATGTATATATATATTACATNAAGAAGCTGAGAAAACAGTTGTGAGTACAAAGAAAGAAGGGGGTGACTGTGTGTATTCTGCAGATAAGATTAATCCAGAATTTTACAAATTCTACAAACCTCTTGATACAGTGAACTCATCTCCTCTGGTGAAGATTTGATGGAAAGGGAAGCATTCTTTCTACTGGAACATATATATATAAATATATATATAATGTGTATATATATATATATACAAAAGTTTGCTGCTGCTATATTTGCTTGATTGCAAATCACAGTGGACTTCTCCAGAAATCATATTTGATGTCAACAAGTAAAAAAAAAAAAAAAA
>VYXC01001349.1:492138-513237 GCA_013397175.1 Platysteira castanea
CCGCGGACCCGCCGGCCCCGCCGGGACGAGCCGCCCGCGGGCCCCGCTGGGCGCCAGCGCCGCGCCCGCACCTTGTTCCCCAGGTGACCCCGGCTGCCTCTCCAGGAACTCGACATCCAGCCCCGGGGGATGCGGTGTGGGATCCTCGGGAGGCTCCTGAGACATAATCAGGAGCCTGAGGAGGCGCGCACTGACCTCCCGCCCGCGCCCCGGCCCTCCGGGGGTCGAGCCGAGCTCTTCGCACCCCATCCCCACCCCCGACGGCGAGTTCCAGTTACCAGTCGGTCAGATTTAAATACTTCAATGTTTTTCCCAGGTAAAATAAAGCACCAGCTCCCCCGTCCCCANACAGCATTGTTCTGACAAGGATAACAAGCAAATTAGGAAGTGGGGCAACCTTATTACATTCACGACTTAGCAAAACCTCTAGTGTGCATGGGGAATTTGTGATGCTGTTTACAACGGTCACAAATGCTTCTCCCCTAAAACTGTATTTTGTATTTTCTAGGCTTCTGAGTTTGTCTATTTGTTTAAATCTCTTGTGTTTATCAGAACAAAGAGATGGTTATGTCTGCTACTACTGGTGATGTAGTTACTAGATAAGCAGTTTAGCAGAGCTGGTTCTCTCCATACACCCTTTTTTGTGTGTTTGTGTGCATTTATTCTGTTCCTTTTTATACAGAGACAATCTTTATGCTGCCCAGAGCAGCTGTAGATGTTCCGCCTCTGGAAGTGCTCAAGGCCAGGCTGGGTGCAGCTTGGAGCAACCTGGTGTAGTGGAAGCTGTCCCTGCCCATGGCAGTGGGATTGGAACTAGATTATCTCTAAGGCGCCTACCAACCTAAAGCGCCCGTGACTCCGAGATTCTGTGTCACCACCATGCCCTGTCTGTGCCCACACAAACAAACGCGGAGTGTAATGTGGGCACATCCGTAGACTCCCACTCTCCGGAGCAGAGGTTTCCTACCAAGCCGTTCCCGCCTCACTGCAGTCTGTCTTAAACAAAAGCTGGAACGAAGTGGGCAGGACCTGCAGGTTGCAGCCTGTGGTGGCGGGTGAATTTGAAACGCGGTTTTTACGGACGTTCCCGGCCGGCGCGGCGGCCGCGGCCCGCGTGGTTGGGGCAGCACTGGCCGCCAGGGGGCGTCGGGCCGGGCGGCGGNAGAAAAGTATTGAGTCCTATTCCACATCAGTATGAAGACACTCGCAGCACTGTACAAAGAAGTCCCCATATATCAGCCCGTCAAGTAGTCTAAACAACTACACTAGAAGTTTTCCATCCTTGCACAGTCAATGACCACAGACCTATTTGGAAAGCAATCATTAGCAGGGACAGTACTGTAATCCTGCCTCCCTGCTCTTCTCTTCCTTGGAGCTCCGCTGGGGGACATGTACAGGTTAGTGGCCTTGTGACATGCACTGCTGGGAGGTTAAGAGTGTGTTTAACCTGTGGTTATCACACCCGGAGAACCCATGACACAAGGCAGAAGACTGGGTTTTATGGCTTCAAAGTGTCACAGCTATGTCACAGTCCTAGAAAATTTCTACAGCTCTTAAGAAATCACACTCAGTCAGTGAGTGAATTAATCAGTATGAAGTTTATAAGTAAAGGGCATAATATTAATACGTAACTTACTCTAATAAAATTCTTCCACGTATGTCTTTTTCATGGGAACCTTAGGACTTCATTAGATTGCAAGTGAAGAATTACAACAGCAAAGACCTAGGCCTGTGTCTCAGTTTCCTTACTGATACACAGGGGATAAATCTGCAAGACTCATCTTCCAAGCAGATTTAGGTTGAGACAAAATGTATAAATTTGGAAAATGTATTTTCAGAAAGTGGTAAAGAAGTATGATGTCATGTACTAAAAAAATCTTCTGTAAAACAACATACTTGATGTACCTCACCTAATTTGACACGTTTTGCATGTGTCATCCTACTTAACCAGCATGTATCACCTATCCTGAAATGTAAAATCAGCAGGCATAAACAGCAACTTTTTCCTAAGTGGTATCATGTAGATATTGGAAGTAATAATACAATTAGATTAATTAGCTTTACAAAGTATTTAGTGGTGATAAAAACAAAGAAACAGTAAAGTTTTGGGGTGGAGCTATAAAGTGGCCGCTGGATCTGTTCATAGCAAATCTTCCATTTTGGAAGCTATCCTGCATATACATTTGTCATGGATAGTTGCTTTGTATTGCTCCCTAATTCTTATCTCACAGAAAGGACAGATGCGAACCAACCCACTACAACATTATAACCCTAATGATTATTTGTGTCCAGGTATTCAGACTGGAAAATCACAGGTAACACTCTTATGGTTTTTTTTTTTCTGCAGGATAAATGGGGATGTGTTTGAAAGTGTGTGTGTGCAGGTGCACGTGTATGTCAGCCAGTAACACTGAAATGATACCTGAAGCATCTAACGAGGACAAATTCAATAAACAGGCTTTACATTTTGCTACGACTGTCACATGGCCTCTGCTCTTTCTTATCTTAGGCAGAAGAAATTAACTGGCCTGCTAGTTCCCACAAAAATGAGTCCGTTCATGTACACCTTCTGGCTTCTGCTCACACATTTTGGAATGAATTCTTCCCCTCAGAAATGCTGAGAATCATATGAATGTATCAAAAAAGCTGGAGGTACCCTTCATTTGGAAAAATACTGAACTGTACAATAATTTGAGTTGGAAAGGACCTTTAAAGACATCTAGTCCAACCTTCTGGAATGAGCAGGGACAGTTTCAACTAGAGCAGGTTGCTCAAAACCCCATCCAGCCTGACCTTGAATATTTCCAGGAATGGGGGCATCCACTACCTCTCTGGGCAAACTGTGCCAGTTTTTCACCACCCACACTGCAGAAAATGTCTTTCTTATATCTAGTCTGAATCTACTTTCTTTTAGTTTAAAACAACCACCCCTTGTCCTATCGCAACAGGCCCTACTTAAAAATTTGTCCCCATCTGTCTTATGAGCCCCCTTTAGATACTGGAAAGCTGCTCTAAGGTCTCCCCGGAGCCTTCCCTTCCTCAGTCTGAGCAATCCCAACTCTCTCAGCCTGTGTTCATAGGACAGGTGTTCCATCCCTCTGATCATTTTTGTGGCCCCATGTGTAGCTGATAGTCTTGATTTTGGCTCCTTTTTTTTATTTTTTTTTTTTTATCATACGAAACTCTGTATCAGAACAATATCTACTGTAATTCAACAACTGTAATCTGCAGCCGACTCACTTCATCCAATATGAAGATAACAGAGACCTCCCTGTTTCCTACTACTTGGCTGCAGATATTGTATCCATTATTTCTCTACCCTCTCTAGACTGTATGTCTAGACATACACAGCAGAAAATCCCTTTTTGAATGTATTGGATAGCATTTGGTGTGGCTGCTGCAAAATGAAATTTGGCCAAAATTGTTCAGTGTAATCAATATCTTGACACTTCACTGGGATTGTCACAAAGCCTCTGATTTCATCACCCCACAATGAATGTGGTTGCAGCAAGTTTTCTTAATACCCAATAAAATTCTTTTACAGACATGAAAAAGCTCTCTTCCTTCTGGCTGATACCAGGAATTTGTGGGTAGGGCTTTGCAGACTTGCAATATAAAAATGAAGCTTATAGACAAAACAACAAGATATGTTAAAAACTTCTAATAACATGGTCAAAAACCACATAGCTCCACTAAAAGGAAAACATGGAATTTAAACAGCAAAGTGCTTGGGCAAGGAAGGTGCTTGATTAAATACAGAGTCACAGGGAGATACCTTATTATATATAATTTCTTGTAGCACACCTGAATACTTTTAGCACTATCGCACATTTTTAAATAGCTGCATTTCTCCAAACAGCCACATAGATTAGCAAACAGATTAGCATGTTTACTCGGCTTTACAACAGTGTTCTCTGAAGTCAACGGACTTGCTTTTCATGCCACCCTGTTTTTCATGAAATTATAGATATGTGATCCAGAGCAGCACAGTTTTACCTGAATGAAAACATCAGTATTTGAACTTCTTTTTTTATAAGTATTAACTGTGTTTTTCATGTTTGCCCTTTTGTTTTTCTTTGTTTTTGTCAGCATTTTTTCTTGCATCCTTCCTTGCTAAAATGCTAAATGACCCTAATAAAACTGAACCCAGGTTCACAACTTTCCTAACAGACTAATTCCTGCTAGTGACTTCATGGTAATTTGTAAGGATAGGAACCTTCCCGCATGCACGTACACACAGCAGTCTGCCTGTGAACACGGGAGCAAAGCTGCCTGCTCGGCCTGCTTCTTACTGGTGAACCCAAAGCTCTGTCCTCCAGATGTCCTGCTCAGTTGTTGTGGTTATAAGCCCAACTGGAGATGAAATGCTGCATAGCTGCTCACTCAAGCTCCCTCTCTTCCCCCCTTCACTCTGGTGGAATGAGGAGGAGAATCAAATCTATAAAATGCATTTCACAATTACACAACTATTTCCTTTGCCTTAGAAGAAGTGGACTAGCACCCACAGGTATCCAGGCAAAATCCATGAAAAGGTGTCATGACACTAGAAGTCAAAGAAATTATCTTCAGGAAAATATTATGTATTTTGCTCATGATGACTTCTGCAAACCAGAAAAAGGGTTCTCCAGCTGGGTGTCTGTTGGAGCTTTGCTGTTACAGCTCTACTGGGAAGTCTCTATAGCCAGCTCTAGTCCTAGTTTAACACTCCACTAATCTAAAGGGCTTCCCAGCCATTCATCCTCCTGATGCTCTGGAGACACAGGGAGTTCAGCAGTGTTACTCACACAGTGCAATTTGAGACACAGAGGAGAAGGAGGATAAGCTGACCAAGACCCACAGACAGCCCACGGCAAAGCCCAAAGTAGATCTGCTCCCAGTTTCTGCTTGCTCCTTCAGACCTTTTCTTTGGCACACCCGCAAACTCATCCTGTGGTTTGTGAACCTTAACAAACCTTTCAATAAAGTTGTCTGGGTTTTGGATTGGTAAAGAAATTTGAAACCAAGGCAAGGTTTTGTATTGGTGTGTGCTGTGCTGTGAAAATTTCACATGGCTGTTTTTCACCCAACTTGTTCAGCCATAACAGCACAGCATAGTGGGCCAGAAAACTCCATGTCTTACTGAACAGTCCAGTTTATATGAAGAAGGGGGTGAGCGTGGTCAGTATGGAAAATGGGTTTTCAAGAGTTTATGGAAGTTACCACTTCCTTTGGGAATACATATTCCTTGCAAAATCCATTCTGCTTCCCAGCCATACACTGCCTTTGTTTTTACTGCAGTGGTCCTGTGTACCCAATAATTTGGCGCTATGTATTTGTTAACAGACTCTTCATGCACAGCTTGAATTTCTCATAAAGTCCTGCTTTCCACAACCTGTATGGAGAAATATGGAGTAACTAGGTTAACTGAAATCAAAGGAAGGCAATTTTAAGTCTTTCATAAAATTTTTAACAAGAAAAGATAAAGGGCTGAAACAATAGTGGGTTTAATATGTCTCTGCTACTGCACTCTTGAAACCAGTTTGCAAGTCAGTTGTGAAAATGTGTGGTCTGAGACATGTTTGCTGCTTGCATGGAGACAACTATCCTGTTAATTTTCATCCCAAATGTCGATATATATTGCAAAAAGTACACAGCCTGTGCAAACTCTTGTTCAGCACAGTAGTCTTTATTTATTCCCTTGGGACTTTTTACTGCTACCACTACAGTCTATGGATTATTAGATTAGCAGAAGCAGAGTTAAGACTCATACGTGAGACCAGGACCTATGCTGTTGTTCTGGAGGAACCACAGGTTTGTAGACCACTTGTGTTGTGTTTTAAGAAACAAAACCCAGTGTCAAACTGCCATTTAAAATTTTATTGCAACTACCCAACTATGCTAAAATGGAAAGTAAGTCATCTGCCTCGGTCACAGAGTTGCTGCAGTTTTCATTCTCTCACTGCAGTGAAGGTGGTTGGCAGACATCCGCTTTCAGATATAATTGTGCTGACCAAAGAATCCACCATCTCTGCCTGCTTCACACTTCCCACCATCTGTTTAGCACTCCCCAGTTCTACCAGTGGAAGGACTTGCAGGAGAGTTTAGGCGACCCACTGCAGACAACAGCTGCTGGGAGGGCCCAGTCCACTTCCAGTAGCCGTCTGACTTGAAGGAGACTCTTTTGAATCCCACTGCTGTTCTCTTTTGCCTAGCTACCTTGGTTGATCATACAAAAAACAAAAACAAACACCCTACAGAGCATTAAGCAATTCTCTTCTTATTCACAGATACAGCAAGGTAGGTAGGTAAGTGGGCAGGTAAGCAGAAAGATAGGTAGATAGATAGATAGATAGATAGATAGATGGATAGATAGATAGATAGATAGATAGATAGATACATACATACATACATACATACATTACTCTTTTGTTGTTGTTGTTGTTCTTTAAAGATACAGACACAAAACAAAAGCTCCTGCTCACTTACACAAGCAATCCCATTTCCTCACACTGTAGACTTTCCTCTTAATCTGCATCTAAACATCCCAGAAGAGTTTGGGACACACAGACTTTTCTGTCCAAGGAAGCTTGTCCATTTTCTCCATCTCTGTCTTTCAGTTTACTGAATAATTCATTTTCCATTGTTTCTCCAGAATACAGCAAAGGCACTAGGAAGAAGTGTCTTATTGTTAAAGGGAGTGAAAATAATCACTGGAGATGTGTTTATGTGTGTTGTGATGATTCTGGCATGAAACCCATTCATCTGACCACCCCTTTTGTCCTGTTTTCATTCTTCATGACATATGTAATGCATGGTTAGCACATTCTATTTCACGTTTCTTGCTCCCTTGTTTTATCTCCTTTCTTGATAAAACACAGAAGTTATGAAAAAAATTTCACCGCCCATATCCATGTTTGCTGATAATTTTACTCCTTTTAGATCTTTCTTTGACAGACACTTTTTGATGGTCATCTTCCAGGTAGCTCTGACCAAACTGAACGTTCTGGTGCGTAAAATGAAAACCACAATCAACAGCAGAGGGAGATTCCATCATCCCTGCAGGTCAGATAAAATTTTTCTTAAGTCTTACCAACTTTCTGACTCCAGAGCCATATTTTTATTTTCTCAGGATATATGTAACACTGGTGTCAAATTTAACTCTGAGTATTCAGTCAGTGCACAATTCCTACTCTTGCTAGTGAAAAGACATCTGAAAAAAATATTTTCTGTAAAAGGATAATTAATGCTAAGTTATTACAGGGTTTGTTCAGAAATGGTAGCATTAACCACAATAAATTCTAAGTGGGTTTCTTTTTTTCTTACAAAAAAATAAAGGTCACACATAAGTTGACCTATTGCACACATAGATTATGTCTCTAATTTTGTTTGAATTATGATTTTAATGTGATTTTTGTGATTCACAATACCAGAGCTGACCGCGATGGACAGGGACATAGAAGGTTGTCTAAACCCTTATAAGTGTGCTGAAAGTTTCTTTTGTCTAACACACCCCCTAACTTTTTGATTAGATAAAGACGTAAGAAAACTCCTCTGGCAGAGAAGATGGCAATCAAATGTGGAAATCGTCATTGTATAGAGCACCCTGGGGTTTGTTAAATATCAGCAGATCTGCTTGTTGTAAGTGACAATGTTTATTCTTGCAAGTGAATTCCAAGATAGCCTGGCTTCCTTGGGGTTTTAATCTCAGCCTTTTTTTGTTTCTCTGATTAGTGGGAAACTGTAGCAGGTCACCCTGGCTCTTTGAAGAATAAAGGGTCTCATTCCAGGGTGAGGCCCAACGAATTTGTGAATGAATGAAAAGTTAATTGAGGAAAAGGGTAGAGCATACTTCAGTCATAGTTAATTTAAGCAAAGCTGATAAGTTAGTAAATAGAAACACCAGTGTATTCTTTCAAGTAGAATTTTTGCTCTTACTGATATCTTAGGTGCTGTTTCTCTGGCCCTTTTAAGGATTGGTGCTTGTCATAGACACTTTATTATCTAATCTTCTGCCCAAGGAGAGATTCTGTAGTGTTGAGTAATTACAAATAGATTGAGCTCTGTTGGAAAGTGCATTTGCAAAATTAAAAGGAAAGCTCATGCACTATAAACGTAATTTTTTTACTTTATCTTCTTAAGAGGATTTTTTTTTTACTAGCAAATACTGTGGGAAAAACATTAACGGCATATGTCATGATTTTTTAGGAATGTGAATTAAACTTGAATCCTTCTGGGTTTTTGTTGTACTTGAAATGTCTTTTGTAATCACTTCAGAATTGTGGTAAAATACAAAAAGCAGTTTAATAAAAGCCATCTATTGAACTTTAAACTGTCATATAAAGACTAAAAAAATTGCAGAAATTTTATATGCAAGCAAATGAAAGGCACTCTTTCTTCATGAGTAGAGATATTGAAGAAAAAGCTGTGTTTTGCTAGAGGAAATCTGATTAAAGAAAAGGTATAACTCTGAACCATGACATGAAAAAAGTACAGCAATGATAAAAGCAAGGGCCATAAGCAGCAGCTTTTAAATTTTCTATGGCACCAATTTTTTAGGAGTCAGAGAAGCCATAGCAAACAGCTGGAGAGGGAATCATACATTTCTTCAATTTTAAGTATGCTTTGGACTTACTGCCCGCCCATCTCAGAGCACCTTAGCATCGCTAATGAATTTAGTCTCCTACAGTCCTCAGAGATTGAGTGCTATCCTCACGGGGTAGTTTGGGAAAACGGAGCAGGAAAAGGTAAAATGATTTCCCATATGTCACACAAGAAGACTACAAAAGAGTTAAAAATTAAAAGATGCTCTTAAAGACAGAAAACTTGGGATTGTTGCCCTGGCAAATCTGAATGGCAAATATGCTTCAGTGCAGCCATGAGTGTCAGAAGCTGGGGACTGGATGGTATTTCATGAGCTACATTTTCTAGACTAAGGTGATGTGAGTGACCTCCATTGCTTCTTATCTGTTCAGGTGCACTAGCTAATCTGCAACAAAATCTTATTTGGGGTTACACTCAAGTTAGAAACATTACAGCCACCAATGCTTTTACTGAAAGAGGAGACATCTGAGCCATTAAAAGTCCAAATCATAACACGACAGTGTTAAAGGTTAAAGGTACAAGCCCACTGCTTATCTGTACACAATAGCTACATGACAAGTAAGCTAATTGAATTAATGTATATTCATACAATAGCCCTTGCAATATGATGTAAAGGTGCTTACAATGGTGGAATTGATTTCTGGGACAAGAAAACAGGCCTGATGTCCCAAGCCTAGTTAGGGCAGCTGTTCACGACATGCAAAGCTCAGGAGGGGGAGGAGGAGGAGGAAAGAACCAGTGCCTTCATCTCTGCTTCACTCCATCCTACATCTAAGGTACTGAGTCTCCAACTGCACCTTACCACAAATATAAATTACAAAAAGCCTCCATACACCCTATTTACTAAGTAAACCAGTTTAATTTTTGTGCCTAAAGAATGCTGGGCACAGAAGACACTGTCTGTGCCATCAAGGAGATTACAATGTAGCTATTTTGCTGTCCTGTAGCTCAGCTGAAGCAGGTATTTGTCTTACAAAAATAGAAACAAGAGTTGAGCTCTTTCTGCTGATACCAAGACATCATTATCAGCAAAATAAACAAGAACTGATTAAATAAGTAGTTAAAGTTTTAGTTAGAGGCGCAACTTCTAGCAGCCTTAGGTCTTGCTCAGTTTCAGTAATCGTGGTCAGTCCTATGCATAGCCACAACTAACTAGTGGTGATTTTAATCATTTTCTCCATGGATACAAAGTACAAAGGTTTGTTTAAAAATATGCTGGTTAAAACAGGACTGAGCCAACTTTCAAAAGCCTTTTCAAACTGTATACCTGGGTCCGGAGGGGGAAAAAAAAGGCACCCAAGAGTTGCACACTGTAGTGTTTTGTCTTTAAGCCCTTGACTCCAGAGCGCCATCCAAATCACCCCTCAACTACGATGTTTGCTGCTGCTTCTGCTCCAAGGAAGCAGTTGCTTCCCTGGGGACCCCACACAGCCTGTCAGCCCAGTGGAGAGCTGCCAGAGGCCAGCACAGCATCCTGTAACCCTGGAGAGGCTGCTCTGCCATCACACTGACTCCAGAAACACAAGGAGGTCTTCTCCTCACCTGGAGATTGGTTACTAAGCCAGGGCACCAATATGTTATGGTTAACACAGTAGAGGTTAGATCATTTACCCAAGGCTGGGACACTTAGGTTTAATCCCTTCCTTACTTTGATGGGACTTATGACCACCTGTTGCCATCCAAGCTCCAGCCTAGTCAGGATCAGGAGCCACCAGGGAAAGATTTTGGCTTCCTCACTGTGGGGTGGACAGAGGCCTGGTTACTAAATGGGACCAGCCATTTCTATATGTTATCCACTCACCAGTCAATTCAAAATGAGTCAACACCTCTAGAGATGGGGATCAGAATATGGTGCTCTTCTGTCTCAAGCCTGTGAGACTTTTATATCTGTTATACCTACCCCTTCCTCTGCTGTTTTGGTTTTGGAGACCAGGTCAGTAGGCATGTGGTATATGTGTGCCAGCCAGGCAGAGCCCTCCTGAGAAGTAGCTGGTTAAATTTACCTTTTCACTGTGTGGCTGGGACCCTGTATGCCTCCACAGGGGTCAGCATGGAGGCCCAGCCCCACAGACGGGACCAGGCTCAGGCTGAGCAGCCTGGAGCAGTGACCCAGCTGCCTCCCCTTCCCCTACCCTCTCTTTGGCCCCCAGTGGCTCAAAATGAGAAACTCAGGAAACACAGATTCTGAGAATAGAATAAAAGGCACACAGAGGGAAGATGCTTTGCTGTGTCTGACACTGCCTTTTACTCACCTTTGGAAAAGAAAGAATCTTTGGACCTTTTTTTAATTCCTCATTTTCTTTCTCATTTTAAAGGTTTAATCCGTATTTCCATAGCTTCACTGCTATCCACTGTGATGGTGTGCCTTTTCTCTATATCTGGAGGTGTATTTTACTTATCATATCTTAAGACACTCAACTTTTAATTTACAAGAACTCATTTCCCTCCAGTTTTGTTTCCCTTCTAAACTGCGTTCATCCACCCCATCCCCCAGCACCACATTCTCTCCAGTGACAAATATCCACTGTGGCAAGGAGTGATGCTTATCCTAGGACAAAACCAGCTCCCTTCCCCTCTCTCCTTTGCTCCCCTCCTCTCCTCACAGGGCTAAAGCAAGCAGGAGCAGGAAACAAGGCAGCAGGGGCAAGGGATGTGCAAGGAAAGGACAGCTGAAGCCCTGGTGCATAATTCAGAGACCCCACAAAGCATCCAGCTCAGCACAAACTTTGACCTTTTCCCTTTCTCTGCTGTGCTACTCAACAGGCACTTTCCAAACCCAAGCTGGTGAAATAACAGCTTTTTTAGTGTGTGTTTTGTTTTGTTTTTACTAATGATGAAGCTATGCCAGAGGAAAAGTCAATCTTTTTGATCTTTCATAAAGCCAGCAAATACTTCTATGTTACCAGTTTATCTGTATGAAAAATATTTATTTAAAACTAAATAAAATAAAATGAAAATCAGTGACCACGTCCCTTTCCACCCTCAAAAATAATAAACCATGCTTTCTATTAACTCTTCTTTAAAAGTTTTCTTTTTTTAGGAATAGAAATCTGTAATTCTCCCTATGGAATACACTTTTAATAATAGCTACCACTTTGGGTTTTGTTTTTAATTACAGATTCAGTACTTCAAAAAGTACAAGTTTAAATTAGTAGAGTTCTTTAATTATTTAATTTAATTTATTTTTAGGTCTTTTAAAAGTCAATGGGATATGTTTTTTTGTGTCTTCCAGTTAGTTAAGGAAAACAAATGCCATTCCTACTTGATATTCTTTAAATTTCAGTGATTTTGTTATTTTAACATCTCTTAAATGTAAAGAATTTTTCAAGATGTCAATTCTCCTACTAATAAACTTAATTAAGATGTACATTTAAATGAAAGAGATAATTAATTCACACCATTCCATTTGCTTATTACTTGACAGGGTGTATTAAATTCTCAGATGTGTGAAAAGAAAACATGGAGAAAGAGGCACAAATAAAACAATCAGCATCAAAATATAATTTTCTGTTACCATTTTCCTATGTTCCTATAATAAAACTGTCAACCACATGAAGTTATTTTCTGCTTTTTATGAGCATGGATTATCCTCACTTTCCAGTGAATAACTTCACTAACACTGTAAATTTTTGTTTGTTTTGCTCTTTTTTCTTTTTAATTTTAGAAGTCTTGGTAGTTATGACTATTTCTATATTTAAACATCCCCCTCACCCACACCCCTGAATGGCTGCCTGGACAATCAGTAACTTTTTCCAGTTAATTCTGTATAACAAGTCAGTGTTTCCTTTGTTTGAAAGGTGATTTCTAGAACCACTTTCTTACAAACAGGAATAATACCCATTTGGGGGTTTATTACTATAAGTCTCTTTACAAAAAAATCTAAGCCATTTTGGATTTTAAATGGAATGTGGTTTGTTTCAAGACAAACAAATCACATTTGTGGAAAGTCTAATTACCACCAAACCACTCTTTTCTTGTTTAGGGGGCTGTATTGATTGGGGTGCAAACACGCTCTGCTGAAGCCAGGCAGCACTGGCCTTTTCCTGTCTGTTCAACCAACTTCTACATCTATTACCACCAAATGTAAGGCACAGAGAAACAGAAGTTATTTTTGTCAGTAGCTCTGGCCCCCCTTTGCTCTGCCCAGAGGCACCTCTGCGATGCAGGTGGGCACAGTGCTGCCTCCCTGGATCCCACCTACCCACCAGGTCTCACACCAGTTTTCTCCCTGGCTCCCCAAAGAAAATCAATAGCTTTCCAGAGGCTGGAGTCATGACCTGTGTCTCTGCTAAAGCCTCACTCTCAACCTTCCCAGACTTGCTGATGAGGGAAGCAAGCCCCAGGAGCTGAAAAAAACCAAGGGCAAAGCATCACTATTGGCCAGAATATCATGGAGAAGCAGAAATTGTCACTTTGGTGTTTGGTAGGTTGCTTGTTTTGGATGGAGGGGGAGAGGTTTGCGCACCCCCCTGGAAAAGTAATGGTGGGTGATAAGAAATCTGAGCTTCTGGATTCTCCCCCTTCACCTCCAAAGGCAATCGGGTAACCCCTCCCTGGCTGGGTTTTCAGGGAAAGGCAGGTCATATTACTGGAAAGTGTGGTCTTGGTAATAGCCAAAACATCTATGTAAAGCCTCCTTTATGAAGCTGTTCTTAGGAAGTTGTGAGAAGTAGCTACGCTGAAGAGCCTTTGTGGTACAAGCTGTCTTTGGCAGTGTGACCACAGCTGATCTGTACTTGATTGCATGACTGGCTAGGAAATTTTGACTGCAAAGAGTCAGTGTGACTGTCGAGAAAAAAAACATATGAGTTAAGTACAAAGGCTATTTCGGGCATAATAGCTAGTCATTCTGAACACTAAGGAAATATTCACATACACACACATCACAAAACATTACATATATGGAGATGCTATGATAGCTCATACTGTCTCATAATTTCCATTAAAAAGTTTCAAGGATTTCATCATTCACCCATACACATTTACTTTGGGGTAAAACCAGACATAGAGCATACCTTAAAAAGTGGGAGAAGCTGAAAAAGCCTACTACTCAAACCAAGTAATTTGATGCAAATATGGTATTTTACTAGCAAAAATTCTAACAAAAAGTGGCTAGTAATAAAATCACACAATTTTTTTCTGCATCAGGTCCTGCATTTGGGTCACAACAATTTCATGCTACAGACATAGGGAAGAGTGGCTTGAGAGCTGTTCAGCAGCAAGGAACTTGGGGGTGCTGGTTAACAGCTGGCTGGATACGAGCCAGTAGTGTGCCCAGGTGACACATGGCATATTGGCCTGTATCAAGAATAATGTGGTCAGCAAGACTAGGGCAGTTACTGTCCCCCTGTACTCAGCACTGGTGAGTGTGCACCTTGAATGCTGTGTTCAGTTTTGAGCACCTCACTACAGGAACATTGACGTGCAGCAGCGTGTCCAGAGAAAGGCAACAGAGCTGGTGAAGGATCTAGAGAGTCATAGGAGGAGCGTCTGAGGGAGCTGGGGGAAGCCTGGAGAAAAGGAGGCTCGGGGGAGACCTCCTCGTTCTCTATAACTACCTGAAAAGAGGTCGTAGCAAGGTGGGGATTGGTCTCTTCTGCCATATCTCAAGTGAAAAAATGAGAGGAAATGGCCCTAAGTTGCGACTGGGGAGGTTCAGGTTAGATATCAGAAAACAAAATTTTACTGGAAGAGTGGTCAGGCATTGGAATAAGTTGTCCAGGGAGGTGGTGGAGTCCCTGCCTCTAAAAGTGTTCAAGAGGCATCTGGATGTGGCACTCATGTGTGGAGGGTTATGGTTTAGGAGTGATTATTGTCCTGCTCAGTTGGTGGTTGGACTACATGATCGTGAAGGTCTCTTCCAATCTTGATTCTGTGATCTATACTTTCAGAGACTTTCTATATACTTTCTATATTTCTTTTCAGAGAAATATATTGCATTCTTTTGATATTCCACCTCCCAATGGGATTTTGAAACTATTTATAAATGTTAATTATTTCACAGCTGCTGTCAGGTAAAGTAAAAATTATTCCATTTGACGCATGAGGAAACCAAAGGCCAAACAGACTCAGCTTTGTGAAGAAACTAATGGCATAAAAATAATACAAGTCTCAGCATCAGTAATTCTCTAACTTCTTTCAAACATCACCTCTTTCTTCAGGCACAGCTATGAGTTTCTTTACCACTGCAGCAGCTAAAAATAAAGACAAATTAATTTCATTTTTATTGTGATTTAGAAAGGTACTGCAATAAATATGTACTTTATCGCCTTTGAGACAGCTATACTCAAGGCTTTTGTCTTTGCAGTGAATGATTTGCCATAACAAAAACAGATGTATTGCCATCCTAGAACATCTGAGCTTTAGTCTTGAAGGTGGACAGAGTAATGTGTAAGAGGTGACAAAGTTGCACAGGTTGCAAATTGTTAAGGTGGTATCTGTCCTGGGAGGAGCTTTTCCACTTTGCACTGTCAGTACTGAATGACTTAAGAAAAATAAATCCATCAAATATTAAGAAAAATCAAACTCAACACAACCTTTGCACCCCAGGTGATTTCTTCAAAGCCATTAAGACACATTTACCTCACTTTTTCATGCTTTTTTCCTTTGCTCCCTTAATTCTACGTGTAAGTAAAAGATCATTGGGCTCCAGGAGCTGGAGCTTCAGAAAAAATGCACAAGTAATGGAAAATACTAAACATTACAGTTTCACTTCTGATGGGCTTGCAGCCCCAGATCCTGCTTAAATGATGTCATTTCTGTCAAGCTTGTAACCTCACTTTAAACTTTTGTGACCCCACTTCTGGTCATGACTTAGTTTGAGACCTGCTGCTGGAGACACTGAATTCGAGTTTGAATTTGGAGAAACTGATTTATTTCAAACACTGTGCACAGAGCTGCTAAACCCATCTTGCCAACAAAAAAGAAAACATCAAGAGTTAAACTCCAAGAAACTTGTGAGATGGAACATTCTTTAATATGGTCATTTGGAGCCTTTTCTTTGGGCCCACCTTTCTGTTTTAACACCTCCTGCTGTTCTGCAGGATGCACGCATGATAATGACAGCCCTACCCTGATCATTTATAGTGAGCAAAGTAACGGTGACCTCGCCTGGAAAAGCTCCTGTAAAAAAGAAACGCAACACAGAAATCATGGCTCTCCGACACTGTTGAGAACTCACAGCTTTTTCTTAATGTATACGTTCCTGGTGATTGATGCCAGTTCGGCCCAGTCCACATCTTCCTCTTTCTCCAGCTGAATCTGACGTGATTCCCTTCACATGGAAGCTGTGTCCAGTCCCCTGCTCCCACAAAATGCTGGGGAGGGAGCATAGGGGTCAGAAAGGTGGCTGCCCCCACTCTCAGCTCCTAAATTTTAGATGAGTTTAGTTCCTACATCTGTTCAAACAGACAACCGTGTGTCACACCTGTAAAGACCTTTCGTCTCCAGTTTTCTAGGGCACACTGGGATCAAAACTGGGCTGGTACCATTTTGTGAAAGTGAAGAGAAAGGAAGCCAGACTGAGAGCAGGTTTTTGCAGAAGGAAGATCCATCTCTGTAGGAGAAGGGGTTTTGCTGTTTGGAATGGTACAATGGTTTGGGTTGGAAGGGACCTTAAAGATCACGTAATTCCAAGCCACTTGCCATCGACAGAGACTTATTTCAGTACACCAGGTTGCTCAAAGCACCATCCAACCTGGCCTTGAACACTTCCAAGGATGGGGCTTCTCTGAGCAACCTGTTCCTGTGCCTCACAACCCTCACAGTAAAGAATTTCCTCCTAATATCTAATCGAAACCTACCTGCTTTCAGTTTAAAGCCATTCCCCCTTGTCCTGTCACTACAGGGCCATGTGAAAAGTCCCTCTCCAGCTCTCTTGTAGTCCCCTTTAGATACCAGAAGGCTGCTGTAAGGTCTCCTTGGAGTCTTCTCCAGGCTAAACTTCACCAGCTGTCTCAGTGTGTCTTCACAGGAGAGGTACTCCAGACTCTGAGCATCTTCATGGCCCTCCTTGCTCCAAAAGGTCTATGTCCTCATTATGTTGGAGGCCCCAGAGCTGGACACAGTACTCCAGGTGGCTCTCGCAAGAAGGGGGCAGAGGAGGAGAATCACCTTCCTTGACCTGCTGGTTTCTTGGTTTCTTTCCTTCCCTGAGCAGTGGCAGTGGTGCAGTGGGGAAGGACGTTTGAGTTTATTAGAGCTACAATTGCCTTGACTCACCAGCTGCTAATGCTACAGCTCTTCTGAGTGGTGTGTGGTCCTTAGTGCTTCTTTATAATGCTTAAAGAAACCCCAAAATTTTATTTTTCTTTTAACATTAGAAACTCAGGTGTTACATGGCTTGGAAATCTTCCTGGCAAGGGGAAACAATGACATTACAAGAGAATGTGTAGTGATAGTGAAAGACAAGCAATTGAGAACCATTAGCAGAGTGGCCAGTTCTAATGGTTTTCCGAATAGGTTGGAGGATTTCAGACCCTTTTAAGGGGTTTAAAGGATAATATGGGGTTTTAGAACCAGTTCCATGACTGATCATTCCCTTTCTCCCACCTGTCACCCAGAGGTGCTCCAGCTTCATCTCTTTAATGGACCAGGTACACAGGGCTTTGCTTTCCAGCTGTCCTGTGCTCCAGCTCACCACTCACTACTTCACAAGAGGGGGGGTGAAACAATAGGAAGCATAAGTTAAGAAGAGTTAAAGAAACAACAACAGCTAAGGTAGCTGCTCAGTTAATGAATGCAGCTAGGATAAACTATGTTTGGAGGAAGGAGAGATGGATAATTAATTTTGGAGGCAGCAGAGATGGAGGAATTTTGCTTATGAAAATTAACCCATATTTATACAAGAAGAGAGTCTATAATTTTGGTTTGGTGTAGGGGATGGAAGCGTTCTGGAGATGTAGCTGGAATAACTGGAATCCATCATAACAGGGTCTAAGTTTTCAGCTTGCTCTGTCACTGCCATGGGTAAAGTCAGGAGTTGGAAATGTGGCTGTAGGATATAGAAACTGAGGTAGAAATGCATTATTCTTTCCCCAAGGTTGTGGGACTGTGTACAACAGCACTGCCCTGGGATTTGAGGCAAGTGGGGTTGGGAGAAAAGCAACAAGTGGTCTCTCAGTGGTAAAGCCTAGTTTGGTAATTATTTCTTATAACAGTACTATAAAGAATTTTGTTTTAGTAAGTAAACACAATTCTGACATTATTGCAGGGACTTCATTTTGAGTTGTAGATACCAGATCTGATCACTACCTGGTCCTTGTACTACATATGGTTAGTTTTTCTGACGTGCTTCATCTGTCATATAACAGCTGTTTCTTTGTTTTGCTGATTAAAGAAATATTTGTGGAATGGAAATGAATTAAACATGAAAGCAAAGCCCATGATGCTAACTCTGTGGCCAGACCATGTCAATGGAATAGTAAGTTTGTTCTGAAAAGTCTCCCCTTGCTCTCCCTAGCTGTTTCACAGTTACTCTGTATGTTAACATGTTCCACACAAGGGTCAGCAGTAGTTAACCATAATGAGGTAATTACAAGGTACATTGAGTACAGATGTATGTTAAGGGACGTACATTAAGGATGTAGACTAATGGTGTTGTGGTGACAGCACGTTCAAGGCTTTTGGTAATGTTCTGCACACTGAATGTCTTTGATATCACTTCTTTTTTTTTTAAGTAGGTTTTATCAGGTTTTTTTTTCCGACTACTGAATTTATTTCCATCTGTATATTTATATCTGTGTGTGGAAACTGATGACAGATCAAGGATACCAATCTAATGATGCAAAATAAGTAATGGGTGTGTTTCTATTTTTTTGGTTCAAGCTTTCTTCACAGGTTTAAAATTACTCCATTACCATTAAAATGAGAAAATATGGTTTTGTTATCTTCGTTTGATTTTGGAAAACATAGCTGCAGAATAGGTGAAGAGGAAGCAAATTGCTCAACTGCAATAGCTGCATTGGCCTCAGAGAAGAGGAATAATATATTATTGGACTTGAGAATGAAGACAAAACACGTTTTACCTTAAGTGAGGTAGTGTGTCTCCTGTCAGGAGGCACACAGCAGCAAGCTGCTCAGCATGGGCTCTAAAACTTGCATCAGCCTTGCTACGCTCTATCTTGGGTAGTTGATCTGTGCTGAGCAAGGTCCTGCTGTGCTATTACTACTAGCAACACCTGAGCTGGGGATTTAAAACCAGTCCCCAAGCTACTGTGACATAGACCTCAAATCTCTGCAGCCAAAGGCCCAAAGGGCAAATTCAGAGTCTTCTTTTGGAGAGAATGAGGAAGCCCACTGAGGGCAAAGGATCTCAAATTTGAGAACTGAGGTGAAGTAGTTGCACTCTGGGTCTTGGGATGGCTCAGCGTTGACCAAAAATCTTATTCTGTGGCCTCCTGCTGCTGCACAGCCACAAGGATGTTGTGCAATTTTATTAATATGTGCCTAACAATAAGATATAATGATAAAATAGTAACAGAAAAATCTCATGAGAATATTCTGTATTCAATGTGAAGTTTGAATAGCATGTAGTTACCAATACAGGAAGCTCCAGGCTTGAGAGGGTAGCAAAACTATTGAAGAGTTTAACAAAAAACATTGCTAATGTAATTAACAGTATGAGAATACTGTTTTTGTAATATTTAAGAGACACTATCAAATTAAACCTGCTTAACATCCCATATGTTGAAACAGTCAACCAAAAAACAAACCCAAAAGGGAACAGGTAATTGTCCTCCACGTAAGGACACGACTTTTGAAACCAAAAGGAACAGAAATAGTTTGTTTTTAAACGGCAGCTTTTTCCTCAAGCCAACACCAAGAGCTCCAAGGGCTTGGGTGGCAGCGCAGGGGAGAGCAGACGGACCAGCCTCCTGACAGCCCGGTGCCCGGCGGTGCAGCTCGAGGTTGCCCAGGAAAGTAGGTGGAAGCAGCAACCGAAGCGTTTGCAGGTATGCTAGGTTCCCAGAAGCCGCTGCCAGCCAGCCTCCCGCACCACCACGGCTTCTTACGGATTTATTTACTTCCCCGACATCCCCATCCCGCTTCCGCTCACGGAACACCTCAGGCGCTGCCGCGCTTCTGATGCCCGCCCCTCCTTCGGCCAGACGCGCTCAGCGCCGCGTGGTCCGGCGGGGGATCGGGGTGGTAGCGACCCGCACGGCTCGGGCAGTCCCCACCGCTTCCCCGGGCAGCCGGGGCGGGGGCGCGGGCCCGGCAGCCTGCGGGGTGGCGGGGGCTGAGTCAGCGCTCCCGGTGTCAGCCGGGCGCGGCCGGGGGAGGGGGCGCGGCGGCCGCCCACGTGGGACAAGGGGCCTTAGTCATCGTCCGCGGGGCCGGGGGCGCAAGTGGCTCCTGAGCCAGGTCCGCTCCCCAGCCACGGGCCGCGGGCGACGGGGGGACCTCTCCATGTCACCTGGGCTTGGGCCCGGTCCTCCCCCGGGTTGGGTTTGTGTGTGACACCGCGACCGCCCGTCCCTGCCACCCCCGTCCCGTCCTCTGAGCGGGCGGAATTCACCGGCCGGGGGTGAAGAGAGGGGTGGAGGGGGGGTGGGTGAGCCCTTCGTGGCTGTGCAGCAGCGGGAGGCCATCGATCTTGTTTAGGAGCTGGTGCGCAGCTAACACTTCCTGCGGTAATTTGTGACCGTGGCTATTGATTGTCCGCGTCCCGTGCGCCCGCCGCCCCGACGCCGCGCAGTCTGGGGAGGAGGAGCCCGGCTGGCCGGGAGGGGGAGGAAATCCCCCGCCGCAGCCGCCTTCTTTGGGGGTCCCTGCGCCCTGCCGCCGCTTTCCTTCTTCCTTTTNGGGCCCGGGGGCCAGCTGCAGGAGCTTCGGGACTGGGGGCTCCCTCAAGGTGCCCGGGGAGGGGCATCCCCGTGGGCTCTGGCAAGGCAAGGTCTAGAACCTCCGGCCCTGGGCTGCACAGAGCCAGCTCCACTCGCCTCGGTAAGGCATTTAACAATCTTTGCTTTGCCCTTTAAAATTCTCCCGGCGTCCTCCCGCCCTCCTTCTCCTCCCGGTTTATAGACTGTCCCAGCGGTACTCTCTCTCAAACACACACACGCGCACACGCGTTTACCAGACACAAAGTTAAGGTTTGCCCCGCTCTCGGGGGCGGCTCCGGCCGCAGCCCTCTACCCAGCGCTGCCGGGCGCTGTGACCCCGCCGGGCTCGGTACCCAGTGCCCGCCTGCCTGCGCCGAGCCCCCAGCGCCGCAGCAACCCGTGGAGGAGGCGCTTGCGTTGCCTCTCGCAAAACGTTGCCAGTAATCCATGTTTTTTAATTTATCTACGCTTTAAATGCGTCTTCCCCCCACACAACTCCCAATACTCAGCACCGATTTTTTTTCCCGTTTCCNGGCTGCCCGGCGACACATTAACCGCGTTTTTCTTCTTCTTGGAAAAAGCCAGCCGGCGTGCCATGGGTTCAAACCGAGTTTAAGCAACAGTTCTTCCCACTCCTGGCGGGCCAGGGAGGGAAGAGAAGTCCGTGCCCCCCGGTCCCCGTCCCCCCCCCCCC
>VYXC01001349.1:514463-548219 GCA_013397175.1 Platysteira castanea
GCTCCACTCGCCTCGGTAAGGCATTTAACAATCTTTGCTTTGCCCTTTAAAATTCTCCCGGCGTCCTCCCGCCCTCCTTCTCCTCCCGGTTTATAGACTGTCCCAGCGGTACTCTCTCTCAAACACACACACGCGCACACGCGTTTACCAGACACAAAGTTAAGGTTTGCCCCGCTCTCGGGGGCGGCTCCGGCCGCAGCCCTCTACCCAGCGCTGCCGGGCGCTGTGACCCCGCCGGGCTCGGTACCCAGTGCCCGCCTGCCTGCGCCGAGCCCCCAGCGCCGCAGCAACCCGTGGAGGAGGCGCTTGCGTTGCCTCTCGCAAAACGTTGCCAGTAATCCATGTTTTTTAATTTATCTACGCTTTAAATGCGTCTTCCCCCCACACAACTCCCAATACTCAGCACCGATTTTTTTTCCCGTTTCCTTTCAAAGACCCAGACTGTGCTGCTCGCCCTTTAGTTGCTTCGTTCTTAAACAACGTGCTTCAATTTTGTAATCCCCCCCAGCTTTCCTAAGCGAAGCGGGGCGGGGGCTGCGTGTTTTCTGAATGGTGGCAAGGAGGAGCATAAGGGACAGCGATGATCTCTTGCTGCTGTCGAGCTGGCTGCCCCGATCGTGGGAAAGTGGCTGCACGTAAAGCAGCAGATTCTTTGTCCCTGTTGTTCTTCTGTAATCGATCTCACTTCAAGTCGCGGGGTGGAAAACTTCAAAGGCAGATCAGGCTGTTGGAGGTCGGGGCAAGAGCACAATCAGCTCGTAATGCACCCACTTTGCCTCCTCCCCCTCTTACTCCTCCTCCTGCAGTTGCCGGGAGGTTGGATGGGGTGGGGGTGAGGGGAAGAGCCCTCCGATCTGTAAAGTACGTCCAATCAATAAATAAAAGGCAGATTTTGTGGAAAGAGTGAGAAGGAACGAAGAAGGAAAAAGAGTTGGGAGCGTTAGTACACCCAAGTCAAACATACAGGATCCTGACTGCACTTTTTCTGCCTATCCTGTCCTGTCTAAATAGCTGAATAGCTGTGTTCTAGTTAGATACAGAATAGTGTCTCGCCTTTTTTTTTTNTTTTTTTGTCCTTCCCTAGGTCAATTTTAGGACTGTACAGTTTGCTGCGTAACTTACTATAGAAGAACAAAAATAGCTGCTTTGCACCAGCTGAGGGTTGTAGTACAACGCAATCTACTACCGCACGGAGTTTTAGCAGTGGAGGGAGGCGGGAGCGCGGCTGGTGCCAAGACAAAACATACCCGCGCCGCGGACATCTGCCATTCAGAGCCAGCTGCGGCCGCGGCTCCGGTCAGATCTGCCAACACGTGTAAAGGACATCTAGGAAGGGATATCCGAAGTCACGGAAATATGCCGTGCACTGAAGTGCATTCCATTAGAATACCATTTCGATAGACTAGAGTAGAAAAAATGTGTAACTTGCCTAGAGCACCTTATGAAATTTCCTAAAAAAAAATATTTGGAATAAGATGTCAGAAAAATGCACACAATCAAATATAGATCCAGCCCTACACACCTACCTATCACAATACTTTTAACTTTTTAGTACGGTGAGAAAGTTGAATTTAACCTTTTGAGATCAATTATTTGGTTACTTTATACTGCTTTCTGATATGCCCTGATTAAGCATTTAAGTAAACTTTGATTGTATTGTATTATTTTTCTCTCCTAGTTAACCGTGCAAAATTGGAAATTACAGAATTTCATGGGTAACTTTTTAGTAGAGTTTAGGTTCTTCCTCTAGCTCCAATTTGTGCCCACGTAGCAGTAGAAAAATACATAAAGAAGCTGCTAACCAGGACTCACTCTGAGCCTATTTTGGGATTCCCTTGCCTTAAAAACAGTCCTGGTAGCACATAGCAGTAGCTGAAGCAAGCTATTTCAAATGCTGGGTTGTGCCAGCAACAGGAATTTCAGGTAATCCTGAGACTGCTGTAACTTGTGACAGAAACTTGATTAGCCTCAGACGGAGAAGTTTAAACTGCAACTCAGTTTGGCACCTTGAGTATGTTAGGTTTCAGCTCATTTGTAGTAAGGATGGGCTTTGGTCATTCTCTTGAGTTTTTGAGTGAGAAATAGTTTGGGGAGCTTTTAAAAAGTAATACTATTTTAGCATCCTCCACAGTCATAATAACCCTTTAAATATCTTTCCACTCATAGTCAGCTTCAAGTATTGCAGTAGTAAAATACATATAGCTACATATTATGTGTGGCCACATAATACAGGTAGTACAGGTAAAGCTTATGCCAACACCCCGTGTTTGTGCCTGGACATTATAAAGGCCATTTCCACTCAGTTGGCTGCAGCCTTTCAGTTATTCACCCTTTAGATCATAAATTTCTGTCGGGTTTCTTTCCGAGAATGAATTTTTCAGGAGCTATTTCAGAAAAAAATATCCAGCTCTGTTGAAATACAAAGAAAATTTGAAAACGGTGAAAGCACTTGCCTAATATTTTACATTGTAAATATATTCCTGACAGGGTTGGCTTTTCAGTGTTGTAGGTTAGAGAGTTAAAAGTAGCCAGGAATCTCATTCAATTGGAAATAAGCTTTTTTTAGTGAAGTAGTTGTGCTTGGTGTGATCACTGAGGCTGGATTTTTATCACATGAATGGGTTATTTTAAAAAAAATTCCTTACATCCAATTAACCCAGCCCATGCTGCCTAAGAGAACTATCGTTGCATTGTACATTTGCACATGGAATAGGAATCATATTCTAGAAATAGGGCTACCATACATCTGATTTTTTTTTCCCTTTGGATGACAGCTCTCCTTCCCCTCACCCGCCCTCTGGGTCCCATCTGGATAACCTTTTCATAATTGCACTCTGTGTTTTAAAATCTCTGCCAGAGTGGGAACTGGGGCTTTTTGTTTTGTTTTCTCTCTCCCTCTCTTTTTCTTCTTTCTGCTTTGTTTTGCTACAGGGAGGACTAGGCAAGGGGTGGGCTTGGCCCTGTGTAGTATCTAATGAGAGTGGTAACAGAGGGGAGAGGCAAGCAGAGCAATAGTAGCAAATGGAGGCACTAAGTGGAACAGCTTGATGCTATTCCAAACCTCAGAAAGGAGTTTGGAGGTTCATACTTAGGAGAAAGGATGCCCTAGGTTCGGATGAAAAGGAGAATAATGCTAGTGCTTGAAGGGGTTTTGGGCACCGAGGAAGTTTGGAGTAGTGTTCCACTGGTCTGGGAAGTGTTTGGGGAAAGGTACAAGAGGTTGGGGTTGGACAACCCCCTCAAACTTGAAGTTTGAGGATTTCTGAGTCAGGAAATTTTGGGATTATCTCCCTGGGCACTTGTAACAAGAACTTCAGCTTGTGGTGAGGAACATGTTCAGGATTATTGAACATCATGTCCCACCATGAAATAGTGGTGAGTGTATCATATAGACCTTCTACAAATGTGCTGCAGAAACAGGTCACAACACCTACCAGTACTGTGATACGACTAAACCTGCTAGACATGGTCAGTCAGGTTTGAAGGGCTGTAAATGGGAATTATGCTCTGCTTCTAGCTTTCTTTCTCCCTCCTCCCATTCCTTCTTTTTTAGACTCTTGCTTAAAAGTCAATCTTTCTGGAAGAGTAGGATTTATTCCTGAGAGACTCCTATGACAAAGGCTGAAGGACAAGGTATGCTGATAGTGCTCAGAATTAGTATTTGCACACCTTGTACCTCTATCCATATGCCCAGCATTCCTGCTACGGCACTTTGCATAGTGTGGCACAACTTAAGTATAATGGATATTGCAAGATTCCAGTAAGATCATCCACCTTCTCCAGCTAATAATTTTAAAGTTTTATCAGCATGTGTGGACACATGCTGAATCATAATTCTAGTAACACCTGTCCTTTGTCTATTTGTCAAGATACACTTAAATCTGAAGCTGAAGTTCCATCAGTGTAGTTACAGAGGAACTGCTATTTCCATTTTGCAGATGAGAAACCAAGGTGAAGAGAGACTCTGAGTAAAGCTTGATGAACATGCACATTTTGAGATGAAATCACAGGGACAATAATCCCTCCCTACCTCCCCCTCCTGTCTACACTGAATGCAGATTTACCATGGGATCTGAGCTCTCCATTGCCACGGTGTGATACAGCATGATCTCTTCTATCACATGATAGAGGAGAAGCTACAGTACGGGGCATCATTCCCGAGTTCCATGCACGCAGCCTTTCACCAAAGCTATTCCATGCATGTGTCTTGTGGATCTTCTCAAGACAGGAGTGTCTTTTTTTTCAGACGTGTCCCTATTGTAGGTAATTAGGGCTATAAGGCATTTCTTACCCCAGGTTCTGTGACAGTGGTTGCAGGCAAAGCTGTTTAGTTCTCAGGGAATAAGCTAAACATATTTGGTATAGCTGGTCAAAGAAGCTCAGTGGTCCCCTTGAAAGTGACCTTAATAGACTAGTGTTGTCATTTAAAAGTCTCTGGTGTAGCTGGGAAGTGAATCCAGACTTCCCCAGTTCTCCTTCAGTTTGCTAAACATGGGCTCTGCTTCACACTTAGCAATACCACCCATTCTGTTTCCCTCAGTTTTTTTTTTTTTTTAATCTCTCCCTTTAGCACTTTTCTACTCCTTTTACTCTTCAAATTCCGTTTTCTTTCACTTTTCAACTTCAACTTAAAATGCTCTGTTTAAAAATGTAGGGGCCAGATCCTCAGAGCCAGCCAAACCACACATGGTGCAGGCCCAGGGTATAGGGAGGGGGAAAGTGGCTCTAAGCCATTTTTCATCTCCCTGGATTCTAGGTTGAATTGATGCCAAAGTGGCCCCTGGCATAACTGAGAGCAGGAATGCTCTAAATTACACTAGTTAGAACAGTTCCCAAGGGCCTATCCTATGCCACTTGCTCCTTTCCGCCTTGGCCACCTATGAAGGCCTCCTACACTGCCTTATTTTGTGCAGGGATTTCCTACATCAGGGAATGCCCAGCTGCCCTGTTATGGTACAAAGGTGATAGAGAATCATTCCCTAAGAATTTCCAGAATAAATAAAGCAATTCTGTTAAAGAAAATTACAGAAATAACATAGCATTAGAATTTGTCATCTTAATGAGTTTGCTTGAACATCACATTTTTCCTTCCTACCTTCCATGTGTTTGACAGGGAAAGGACTTGTTTTGAATTAGTCTGTAAAGTCTTCAAGGAAGGGGCCTTTTAGTAAGTAAAGAATGGTCTGGAGAACAATGCCAAAAATGTTTTATACCATTAGAAAAATCAACACCTTTTTCTTCTTTGATGAGAATATTGTATGTTGTTCTAGTAATGCAGTTTCCAAAAGGAAATGTCTATTATGGAGATGTGACAATGGGAAGACTGAAGTGAGACTGGAATGATTGGAACATATCCATCAGAAGACAAATAAGAGGGGTTATAATAAAAAAAAACCCCAAAATTGTAAATATAATCTCATATTAGTCTGGGATCCCTCTTTTGCAAGGGGTGTTTCCAGTGAAAGATGGCAAACTGAAAATCAGCCCAAGAAATTATTTTCCTATGCAAGGAGATATTGACTGAGACACTTGAGATTTCTCCAAAATCTTGCAGTGAAGAATACAGCAAAATATTCCAAGTGAGATAAACACAACAACAAAGGCATCCCCTGTTACAGTTAGTGGCTTAAAACATGAATAATTTGAGGAAAGAATAAAACCTGGTACTTCATACTTCATTATGCCTTATAGTTTAGGACATATTTTTAGGGGTTAGAATGCAATTTCATGAGGGCAGACTATCCCACAGCTACCTAGAAAGGCTTTGTAGCAGCTAAGTGACAGAACCAGTTGACACAACTTTTTGGGCCAGGCAGGTATCAAATATGGTTCTGTATTGCTGTGTATAAGCAAAAAAAGGAGAGACATGGCTTTGTATTTGGGGGGATCCAAATCCTTCTTTGGGACCACTGAGTGCCCTCACATTATCAACAACTGTAATGATGATCACAACAAATATAGTCAGAGGTCAATGCTGGGACACAGTGGAATGTTAGTTGAAAAAAAGGAAGACAGTGTTAGACCTGAACAGGGTATCTTCAAAATGTGTGGGAGAGTTCAGTTTTTGAAGTGACTGAAGGCCTGAAGTAACCTCTGAATTACCAATCAACATTATCTTACCTTCCTCTTGAAAGCATTGTTCTTCATACCTACATCCTCAGCTTTTATGATTGTAGGTTTTCAAAAGGATTGTGGTTTGTCTAAATTTGGCAATTTGAACAGAAAGCTTTAGTATGTGCTCTTGTCCAATGCAACTAGAATTTGAGCCAAAAGGTTTGACTTGGGTTTGGAAGGACTAATGTATACTCTGAGCTGCCTCTGCAGTAGCCTGCAGGATTCTATCTGTTACTTGTGCTGTTACATTAATCTTCCACCTGTATTTTGAGCACTGGATACCAAAGCTGGGGCTCTGGTGCATATCCTGTGAATGTTTCACTCCCTGGTGAAACAGGAAGTCATACAGCCTCCTCACATGGAAAGATCACTCAGAAAGTTGAGGAATAAAGTTAGTGAAATTTTTCTCCATATTTTCATGGGACTATTTTTTTAAGAGATGGATTTATGGATGGAGGTTTGAATTCTGAATTCCCTTTGTTTTCTTACCTTGTCTAAGCATTGTGAAGATTTACAGGGTAGGAAATTCCTCTTAGATGTAAGAACTGATAGTAGGAAAGACTGTCTTTCTGCCTTTCTGTGCACTACTGCTTTAATTAGAGTGTTTGCTGAAAGTCCTAGGAACAGATAGAGTAATAGCACATGTGAAGGAATTTCACTGTGCAGTGAAATTACCATGGCAGATATCTCCTTCTGAGCAAGGAGAGAAAGACTTGTCTGACTGAAGGGATCCTCTTCTATACTTACTTGCTCAGAACAAATAACTCAAATCAATTCAGCAATAAAAGATTTCTTTTTTCTTGTCAAATACAGGAGATCTTGCTCAAGTTTGAGTTCTCAAGCTTCCAGCAGTGCTGTTTGCTAACAAGTGCAGAATGGCAATTTTATGGCCAGACTCCTAAAAGGTGTCCTTTGACAGACAGACCAGATGTCCTTTGAAGAAATCAGAGGTAGATCCCATCCACAGGACAATTTTTTCCTTGGTTTCAATTTACAGGAGTGATCTTGTGACCTCAGGCTATGTTGCATTGCATTTTGCTTCACATTGTTAACTTTGAGAAATCAGAAAGATGCTTCCTTGCCTAGTGGATTGATTTTCTAGCTATCAAGCTACAGACAGCACCAGATAGCCAGTGTACTGGCTTCTTGCAGGTCAGTCTGTGCTCAGTTTTAATTCAGTGAGATTTTATGGACCTGACAAGCTACCTAGAACATGCACATTCTGAAAGTTTAGCAAAATCATGCCTACTAAAATTACCTTCTTTTACAGGGCAGTTTGTGCAGCACTGGAAACACACAGGTAGCATGTTACAGTCAGGCTTTCTAAACTTAATGCTGCCACTGACCAATAAGAGCACTAAGAAAGACTTGAATAGATTCCTTTTTTTGCAGATAGTTTAAATGATCATGTGATGGCACTTTCTAATACTGAAGTAATTTTGTTGTGCTTTGGGGAAATCTTAAGAAAATTAATAATGTTTTATGACATCTGTGCCAAGCTGTCTGTGCACAGTATGTTAAATCTGCAGAAGGACGCGGTCTTACTGGAAATCTCATCCCCTTACAGACAATTTAGCCTACAATATATTTGACAAGTAGATATGATTCTGATTTTATAAGGGCAGAAACTGAGTTTGTACAATTAAAGCAAAGTCTTGTGGGCTGTCTGTAGCACAATCCAGAAAGAACTTAGATATAACTTTAACTGCAGGTTCAGAAAAATGGTGTAAGGTGAGGTCTAACTTTCTTGAGAATTGATTTAGAAGGGAACACATTAAGTGATCTGAACTAGAGTTGACTAAATTCAGGCTCATGGTATCTCTGAGCTGGATTCTTCTTTGGAAGTTCTAGTTCAGCTGTAGGTATGCAGACAAGGACTATAAGGAAGAGTAGAACTTAAAACCAGTACACCACCCAGGTTTATTGCACGTCTCAGAGGGAGATGGAATAGTGTTGAATGAATAGTCTTTATCTTACAAATTCAAATTCACAAAATGGAATAAAATGCTTTGCATTCTAAAATTGAAATGAGTCATATAGATTGGAGAAGGAAACATTCATTCAGCAGAAAACTCCAGTATTTTGATGTGTGTTTACAGCCAGAGCAAGGATGAGATATTAAAGCTTTTACTGAGGAGAATTTTCCCTGAAAGCTGTTATTGACAGTATCAGAATACTCCATTGCAACATTTTTAAACAACTTCAGACACAGTCACATGATTTGTAAGTCTAAAAGTAATGAGATTTTTGGATTGTGTCCTAGAGGAAGAAATAACTTTATTCTTTTGACTCTTATGACTTTGAGCAGTACAACTGGACTGAATGATGGCAGTGGGAACACTCATGGGAGGAGAAAGAGTTGTGATCAGAACCACACAGAGGTGTCACCATTTGCGAGGACTTTACCCATGTCTCACACTGAAGTGTTGCAGATAAGAACTTGAATGCAGTGATAGCTCTATGTGAAAGCTTGAGCAGTATCTGCATGCAGTTCTTGACTCATGCCAGTGTGGGTTGTCCTTTGCCTTTGTATGCACCAAATTCACCCACAACATTTTTTAGGTATAGAAGTATTATATGTATTTAGTAGTCAATTTGAAAATATTAAACTTCCCAATTATTATTTCATAAATGGTTTTCAAGGAGGCTAATCACCATTATGGACTGGTTTTATAAAACACAAACCAGCTAGTTTTCAGCTACAAAACAGCTCCCAAACTACAGCTGTCTTCCAACTTTTAAAATGGTCTAACAAATGTTCTTGAAATGTGCTGACATCAATTTGTACTTACTTGGATGTCTGGTGTAAAACATGTGCATCTGACAGGCAGCTAAACCTCTGTGGAATGGGAGAAAATCCTGTTTTAATGGAATTGCTTGGAAGTATCCTATAGCAGTGCTTTATTCCGTTTTCATACAGCTTTGCTTTGCTTTCTTGTTCCTCATTCTTCGAACCCTAGTGCAGAGACTGCTTCCAGACATTTATCCTCACACTCACTTAGTCTCAAGGGAAATTATGCTTGTGATTGGTCCACATATATTTCTCATTTAATACCAATTTTCTAACCCTGCGCTATCTTTGTCTTCATTGCGTCATCCTCAGAAAATCACTGCCCCCCACTTTCTCAATGCATTTATCAGCCTTGATACTCACTAGTCTGTGGGAACCACAATTCCTCCCCATAGTGATGTTGCTTCAGATACACAAGCAGTCTGTATTCCATCCTCATTCCGATTCTGTCCAGATGCATCCACCCTAATCTTTTGCTTATCTAATGCAGGTCCTTTGGGCAAAGTCTGAAATGAGGGTAAGTACTCAGTGACTGGAAAGGTGCCAGCATGCCTTCCATTCTGTAGTAATTTATTACAGATTTTAGAAATGAAATTTCCCAGCATATAATTATAGAGATGGACAGTGTCCATTTATTAGAAGTCCCATACTCTGGTCTATCAGATACAGGTGTTGCCAGCTAAAGCTATTAAAACATGCACCTGTTATTCTCATTTTTCATGCTATGCCTTTTCACTAGTAATTCCAGTCCCCTTGTCAGGCCCTTGTGAAATGATACTCAAACAAACCACAAATGGTGCAGTTTAACGTTGCTCCACAGCCTGTGTACAGCTGAATGCTCATGTAGGTTTATTTTCTATTCTCACTACAGCAACTCTCCTTTTAACAACTTTAGAGGGTTGCCTGTTCTTGCTCACTACTAATCAAATGAAGAGTGTGCTTTCAGAAGAAATGAGCAGAAGATAAGAGTCAGCAGACTCAGGTGTCTCCCAGTTTTCTGATGGCTTTGAGGAAATGGCCATGAGAAACTGGAAGGCCAGAGTTGGAAGGTGGAAGATACAGAAAGGGTAAAGAAATGGGAAATTGGGGAAAACTGTTGATTGTAGCCTTTTCCATGATTACATGTGTAGGCACTGAAAAGAGTATAATTCCTGACAATACTCTATCATAATGGTTTTTTTTCAAAAAAATCACAAACTGATCAATGTTAGTTTTTCCTATAGTAAACAACTAAAAGACCTATTGCTGAGCATTGAATAACCTGGGATCTCAGAACGTGAGTCCACTTAGTGGGATTGTAACCTTGCCATTTCCTTCTGAGACCCCAAAAAGTGAGATAGAATCCTGAACAGATTAACTAAGGTTTTACCAGCTCATGATTTTTTTCTCCCCTCAGTTTTAGAGGGTGGTTAGGGCTCTGCACTACAGCAGGTTTTGAAAGCATAGTCATAGAGAAATGCAGATGGTAGTTAGCAGCTACTAGTCTAATAATAGAGTGCGTTTGTAATGATAATAACTCATTATCCATGTAAATATAGCTTAGCAATTTTCAAGTAAACATTAAGAAATCTGAAAAGAGAAGACTAACATAATACATTCTATAAGAAGAAAGGACTATACAAAGTAACTTTTTTTTTCCTAATCCTTGGCTGAGAACTGCAGGCTGTTCAGTGCCACAGTACATCTGTACATATGTAGACACTTTGATATAATCCATGACAAAAATCTTGCAAATGTGCTTGTTGTTTAAGGTTCTACCCTACCACTAGGATATGTTAACTAGTTAAAGTGAAGCCACTAATTTAGGTTGTTTATAAAGAAGTTAATTGTGGGTGGCTTTTGTTGAACACACTAAGTATATTGATTTCAGAGGCATGATTTTTTTTCTTTAATTGTATGAAAGTCTCAAGTGGAAGAGAGCTTCTTAAATTATTATAATCTGGTTTATTGCCTTTTAAAAGTTTGTCTGGTCCAGTCAGTCTCTTGTCACTGTGGCAAAGTAGGATACATTACAGGTATGTCAATTACCAGAGTATGAAGAGAATATAAAAAGAGATTAGGATTCAATAAATCTAACAAACATAGAAATATGTTGCTGTCTGCCTGCTGTAATTTTACAAGCTAGGGAGAAAGGGGAAAGATTATGGGGCTGTAATTTTGGTAAATCAACTCGTTTTAGAGGTCTGCCAGTTGTGCCATCCACTTGAGACCACTAAAACCTCAGTGGAGAAAAGAAGCAGCAAAATCAGTGAATATGTGAATGGGTGGCTTCTTTACTGTGGCAAGAAATATTTGCAGTGCTCTTCTATATGTTTCCAGTTGCTTCACATTTTGCTAAATGTTTTTAAGATCTTCATAGGTCCCCATAAAAGTTTTTTAGGAACTTCTTCTGACTTACCTTTTGTCTTAAGGACTGAACGCTCATGGTGCTTATCCTCCTCAAATTCTGTTGAGACCAGGGATTGATTACTCTTAGGTTCTTGCAAGACTGGGCCGTATAAGAGAACTTATTTGATTAGTTAAACCGGTGCTCTAGAAGCTCCCATTTTGCTTTCTGTCAATGGCCAATTTCAGTATAGGACCACTCTTTACAAGTTGGTAGGAGCACATTCAGAGCCTTGAAAGAAATTGTCTGGTTGCCATGAACTGTAGATTTTATTTTAAAACAATATATCTAGTCAAATAGGTGACCGACTCTCAAAAGCATTTGTCCTTTTCCAGCAATGGCTTCTGGTTCAAAAATCTCAGTCATCTGCTTTCTCTTTTATGTATATTGATGTTATTTTTTAGTTATTCAATATTTTTTGGGATCATTATTATAAGGGGAAGTCTGGGTAGGTAAAACTATCATGGCTTCATGATCATTAGTGGTAAAACACATCATGTTGACATTAATTTGTCAATTTTTTTTTCTTTTTTTTCACTACTTCAGCTGCTTTAGAGATACTGATGCTTTTCTTCTGCAACATCAGTGTAATAGTCTACTAGTGTAGTCTGTTAATGTTAATAAGGGCTGGCTGCAAAAGTGTCAGGTACTTACAATTTAAGTGGGCAGGGCCATCTGAAACCACAGACTGCTGCCTGCCTTTTCTGCTTGGCCCTTTCTCTGGAATATAGAAATTCTCAACTATTTCATCTTCCAAAATATTTTAGTTACAGCACAGGAGCAACTGTAATATGCTATGCTGTAATTAGAAGTTAATATTTCAATATTAATATAGAATAATGCAGCATGCAGCTTTGAGAAGTGATCTTTTTCACATTAAGCTGGCTAGTAATAGTCACCTTGGACTTCTGGGTTTGGAGAGAATACTGTCTTTCACACTGACTGGTAACCTGTGGTCACTACCTTTTTCTCTGTAGTGGCTGCTATGTAAAAAGAAACTGTTTTCAACCATTCAAAAATGGGAGTGCCTGATTATATGGGCATGTCTACTGCACTGTCTTCTGCCTAAATATTCTGGATATTTTATGCTTCTATTGGGGAAACATTTCTGGACTAACCCTTTCTTTAAAACCCTGTGAATTAAACTAGTACAGTTTTGCAAAGCTCGTATTGGTTAAATGATTGTCGAAATTTCTGCGTTTTTGCTGGCAGGACTATTCCTTAAAAGCAGATCAGAACGGAAAGTATTTTTTTCCTCTGTTACTGCACTTATTAGAGCTTTGGGGACTTGATTTTTATGTTTTATATTCTGTAATCAACATTATATTCCTGGCAGAGATTTAGCCTGATTAGATTCTTGGGACATGTATGTGATCTGTCCAAAGAATAAGATGAGCTGGCTGTCAAACTCGCTCACCAACCATGCTCATTCTGGACCCTCATGTCTGCCTGTAAAGGTCACTTCATCAGAAGTACCTATGCCCTCTGGAGTCTTCAAGGACTCACACTGTCTAGTTTCTGTTCGTATAGTCCAGTTTCTGTGCATGGGGCTGAGCATGCTCTACTCAGATAGACTCTATGAATGCTTTGAGCTGCGAGATAATACCTGAGAAGACAGCATCTGGCAGTGTGGGATGATGCTGTGGGTGGATAATGGAACTCTCAATACTTGGTTTGGGGCCTCCTTTTTTACCCCACATCATAAGCGTGAGGTGGGTATTTTCACCTTGCTCAGCAGCTAACAGAGCTATCTGGTTGTACCATACACATGAATTTTGCCTGTGACCATCCCTTTCACACAAAGCTGGTGAATGTTAACAAACCATCCAGAGTCAGGGAAAAGCAGAAACATGCTATAACGCAGGTCATCTGACAGCTCAACATACGCTGTGAGCCGTGATTTCACGTGACAAATATGAATAGACCTGTTTCTGGGAACTATTTTGGATTGAATTAGAATTGATTTGTAGATATTTTCCTTCTTAAACAGAATGTCCTTTTTTTAGTCCTTGAATATTAATGCTTGAGCTGGTCACTAAGTGGGATGGAAGTTCCCCATTGGCTTCAGAGGAAGGGGCATGGAAAAAATAGTGCAGCAGGATGAAACCCCATTTTATGCACTTAAAACTTAGAGTTTTAAGTTCAAGCCTTGTCTGTGTTTGTATTCCACTGTGCAGAACCTAGTGACAGTAATTTGCTAGGTGTCCTTCTCTAGGCTTTTGAAAGCACATACATTTTCTCTCCTTTTGTTCCTCAATAGAGAGTGTCTTCTGTGCACGTAATGGATTTGATTATTTAAGTCTTGTTCATGTCCTGGTACTTCATAGATAGCTGTACCTTAAATCTTCGACAGTAACATGCTATGTATTGGTATTCTCAACAGAAGGAATATGCAGACAATATGGTCACTACTGTTACACCCCTTTATTTAAGCTGCAATTGCAATTCATGAAATCACTGCAAAATAATAAAAAAAATGGTTGTAAGATAAATACCATAGATACAGTCCCTAGAAACCACCTCTCACTTTAATTGAGAGCAGCTGCAATATTGCAGAAGCCCAGGGAATGTTGCAGTTCATTCTCCCTCCCTGGCGCATTCTAGGGGAGCACAATACATTTTGACTAACGTACATCCTGGCAAGTTTGTATGCAAATTTTTTCTTAAATATAAACCAAAATGAATTTAAAATGTCCTTGCACTAAGAAATGGTAATTCATAGATGCTATTTTCCCATTTCCTTTGTCCATGAAACATCACCCATACTTTGGGTTGTGCCTTTAAGATTTCAAATTGAATAGGGTATCTGGGAACTCAAGGGAGCATTTGCTTTGCCAAAAATTCACAAGCACAAAAAGCAATGAATTGGGAAATGTGTATCTTTTATCTGGTTCATCTTCTAGTTCAAAGATTTTGTTTGGGCTAGTCTTTCATGTTACTTCTTTATCATTATTTCTGGAAAAAAAAGCATGAAGTCATAAAGTGCTCCCAGAACTCCTATCTCTATTGAAACAGGCATCAGAGCAAAGAAATAGTGAGAACCTGGTATTTTTCAGTCCCACTTGTATAACTGATGAGAGACTATAATATATCCTTAGCCTGAAAATACTCCTGTGTGCATTTTTGGAGACAGAAACCAGGTATTAAGGAACACAGAGACAAATAGCTTAATAGTCCAGGTGCATAACTTGCACTTTCAAGTCATTCTCTCACCCACGCCCATATAAACCATTTTATTCTCCTGAAAGCCAGGTCAAATGCACAACCCAATATAACCATTTTAACAGCATCAAATCTGCCTCTGTGTAGCTCTCCTCTTGCTAGCTTTAAGAACTGCCTAAAGCAAATGCAGTTCTCTGGGGGAGCTATCAAGGTTTAGAAACCTTCAAAACAATTGCCAACCAAACACATTCAATTCCTGCTCAGTCAGCTGATTTGAGATAAATTTTATAGTGTAACTATTTTGAAGAAAAGATGCAGACAGCAAGATAACATTTCCAAGCAGAACACTGCACATCATACAGAATAATGTTAAGGGTTATGCTTACAGGTTAACCCTTGTTCTGTGTATTGCACTAGTCATTTGGAGTGTGGGTCGCACTTTATTTATTTATTAAAAAAATACATTGCTCCTCCTCACAGGATTTTTATAAACCCTAGTAAATAATCTCTCTAGATGGTTCTGGGAGGCACATCACTAGCATTAATTTTTATTTTCTGAGGAGAAAGTGAGGCACAGCAGCTGTGTCTCTCACCCAAGACCTCCTAGATAATCTGAAAATGCAAAATCAAATGAATCCAGATCCCACTTACCTGAAGCCTCTCTGCTTTCCCTGCTAATATTCTGTCTTGCTCTTTAATATTTCAGATTAGCATAGAGTGTGTAGGGAAAGAGTTCATAATGAGATAGTCTTCCATGGAATTTTTCCAGGGTTCCACCTAGACATGGCATTTTTATTTTTATTTTTACAGAAGGACTCTCCCTTCTCCAGGCCTCACAAAAGTTTCTCTGATGGAGAGATGGGACAACTTGGGAGGTCTGTGTGAAGAACTACATTTTGCTGGATACACTCCTGCTGTTAGCAAATTGCTCCAATGGGAGGACTAGCCAACCAATTCAGTCAACCTACTAAAATGGATTCCCTTTTCTGTTGAGATAGATCCTCTCGGTTAACTCAACTGTAGGATTGTAAAAAATGAGAGACAGAGCACATACTACATGGGGGGAGTAAACAAAAGCTAATGGGTAAAGTTTTGTTTGGTACCAACGAAGGTTGGTAATTACCTGTTTGCTCTACCTCCATTTTCATGCTTTCTCAATATCTCATCACTGATTCTGATTTTGACTCTGTAAACATAAACCAGTCAAAAATTTCCACAGGGAGCAAAGAAAGAACTCCTTGCAGATTACTGCCAGTATTGTCAAAGAGAAAAAAAAAAAAGTACATGCAAACCCTACAAAGTATTCTCAGGAGACCCTCATCGATGTTTGCATTTAACCTGAGCTCTGTGAAATATGAATCCAGTGCTCTTTACTGCTACCTGTACAAGTCAGAAACTGCCCAAGTGATTGGAAAGGTTGGTCCTAAGTTACAGACTTTGACTGGATGTTTCCTTCAGTCAGCTTTGGCAGACTGTGAAAGTGTACTGGCTTTGGAACAGCTAGCTCATCACAGGAAAACCATACTACAGAATTGTATTATTTCTGCTGCTGTCTTTGAAGACAGGTCTCCAGTTCTCTCTCTTGAAGCTCATGAATATTCTCAGTTGGCTAATTTTGCCCCTGCCAGTTTTCTGGCAGCAGTACTGTTACGTCAGTGAGTTTCTCACAGCGTTGGATAAGCTTTTGAAAGCTGGTCACATTTTTGAAAGAGCAATGTGTAATTATAGCTGTGTGGCTTTTTTTTTCCTTTATTGTAGCTTGTCAAAGCAACTGATAGGTCGATCAAATCTGAACTCTGAGCTATGAAGGCAAGAAAGCAGGGCATAGATGGGTAATTCATTGGAATGTCTGTCAGATGGGAGATCCAGCTAAGGCAAATGACAAGATAGGAACTGTTTATTGTGTGTCTTTTTACAGGCTGTATGCAGTAGTGAACAATGCAGGGAAGACAAATACGATGCTTACTCTCCCAGTGTAACCGAAGGTCACTCAGCCGTGAATGGATTTTGCAATATGACTTAATGTGGTAAACAGCTAGGTAAAGGAACTGATAGCTGCAAGTTTCAGACCATGAACTTAGCAAGCACAAAGAAAGCAACTAGATTGTTACAATCATATATATTCAGTTTAAAACAGAGAACAAAGAATGAGAGCTGTAGAAATACAAACCCTCAAGTTGTGAAGCTGAACTTATTCTATTGGAAGTTACCAGTGGTTGACCTAAACAGTTAGGCACAGGGAGCATTATATGCCAGTAAAATGATGCCAAGCTTCCTTCTGTTTGGGTTTGCAATCATTCATCAATCGATGATCTTATGGGAGGTGGGATTGTACTCCACATGGATAAGCATGCTCCTTAGTAATTTCCTGCTAATTTAAAGCCGTGGTATGGCAGTTCTTGTCAGTGTTTCCGGCAACATCACTGAACAATGGCAGCCTAGATGCTAGCTATCCAGAGCTGGAATGGGATAGGAGAAATTAGTCAATGTTTCTTCTCAACAGCAAAATAAGAAAGAAGGAAAAAACCGGCTGTAATTCACAGACTCTTTGTCACAACTCTGTGGGAAACACATATCCTTGCATCTTTAAGTCATGGAGACACTTTTATTGTGTTGTTTTTTGTTGCCATGCTATATTAACTGATCATTGTTTTAATTGTATAAACTCTGCTAGGTTGCAAATAAGCTGTAAAATCATACCATGATACATATGTATATGACAAACGGATATTAGTTTATCTAATATTAGTTTATCTAATATCATATCTATGAACAAATAGTATTGCTTCAATTAGTGCTGATTGGTTTTTGAGTCACTCTCTGAAGCCAGTAAGTCCCAGTCTTTTAAATCTATCAGAAGAGACATAGACATGTGTTCTTACACAATTTTTCTGTGTGTAGCAGTGTCCTCTTCCAGTTTCGTTTCTCACATTAAAGACTCACTCTGTTGTGTAGGAAAACACCATCATCTCCTTGTTTACCATGCACTGATGCTTATTACAAGACAAAAATATTCTGCTACTCTAGAGGTGAGTTACTACATTATGTTTTATTGAGGAGAAAGATTGATGCAGATTGAGCATTGCATAATGGAATATTATTTTAAAATATACAACAATAGGAGTTTGGATCAAAATATGGATACTAACTTGCATCATACCAGCAAAGCCTTTAGCATCCTATTATTGGATGAAAGAATGGGATTTATATAAAGGTATGTCACTGGCTTGTAACTCAGAAGAAAAATCTGCATTATAGACCTGTGTAATTTCAGACCTTGCATGGAAAACCCCAAACCAAATAAAATTAAATGTCTGCCTGTTTGTATCTCAGGTTCCTTGGGTAGACAAAGGAATGCAACCAGACTCCTGGGATACCTACAGCTTGCAGACATAGGCAGCTAAGCCAGCACACCTTTGTAAATGCAAGCTGAATGACCTAGATCCTTTCAGGTATGCAGTCACCATTCTGCTGAGCAAGACCTGAAGAATTTAGGCTACTGGTTTGATGTTCAAAATGGTTCCCAGATGCAGAAGATCAGATCCAGTAAGGACTTAGGTGCCTAAAACTTTTTTTCTTGCAACACCAGTCTTCTGACATCTGCTCCTCGGTGCTCTGTGCTGGATGCATAGGCTCCCTCTGCAGTAGGCAAAGAGCTGGCTTTCAAAACAGCTGACAAGTTGAGCTGCACTAGAAGCTTGAAATTGCCCAGTTGAGAAATTTCAAGGGCATAAGTAAAGCTGTACCTACCCCCAAGTGGATCTCATAAAGCCTGTAGGAACTGTTTCCATTCACTCTGCATCTGCAGCCTGGCACTTCTTGAAGGAGGTTATCAGCATCCTTTCTGTCAGGACTCAGCACAGCTCATTTCTCTTCTGAAATGAGGCTCCAAGTCTGGTAGCCTTGCCATCTTGCCTTTGATATAATGGTTTGAGCACACACCTCCAACACAGAAGACCTGGGTCAATCCCCAGCTCTGCTGGTGGAGTTTCAAACCCAAGAGAATTGCTTCCTAGCAGGGCTATCCAACTGCTAGATTAAAGGCTATCGGAATGAGGGAGAAGATGGGCTTTCTCTATGCTTTCTGTAAAAGTTCTGCCATTGCAAAATGTAAATAAAAGTCTAAGGCCAAGCATGACTTTGTTCTACTGGATAAGAAAGTTCTACTTGCTGTTTTCAGGACAGGTGCTGGTTTAGGTGAGGACTACTTAACATTGTTAACTTAGAAATATGGATGGTCTTGACAAACAGGATGACAACTCAGGATTTCTCTCTTTGTGCATGTTTTAAAAGATTTACTTCATTTCTAGCCCTGTTAAAGGACAACCCTGCACATCTAAAACAGCAGAAGTTTCTGGCTTTCCCATTGCACAGAGAGAGGTGTCTTATTTTTTTTTCAGTTAGATGCAGCTGAGCAGAAATTTCCAGAGCCACACGTCTGTATGGACAATTAGTTTTCACTTGCACTGGGTCCATGTTGTCTTCAAACCTAGGCTAATATGGATCGCTGGAATGAGTGAGGCTCCTTAGCACACCAAGTTCATGCTCTGTGGCAGGCTGACGGATACCTATGGTACTGAACAGTGGCTAGATCTAAAAGCAGACCAAATGTCAACCTGATCCATATGTGTGAACTTGAACTGGTGTGTGTATACCCACATGTACCAAATATAAATCAGCAAAATTAGACAAAGTTCAAGAATTGATAATTGAACGATAGGATTGTCATCCAACTTTCCATCTGCTGTGATATTCATGCATGTCAGTGAATTGTCTTTTCAGTTCATACGTCTGTCTCTAATTGTCCTAGTATAAATCCAAATGGTCTAGAAAGAAATAAGAGTACAAGAAGCCTACAGTTATCACCACACACCCACTTTATGTCCCATCAGAATGCACACCTAGTTTCTCTTGGAAACAAAATTTAAATAACCATGTCCTCTGAGACCAGGCATAAATATCTTCATAAGGGACTTCTACAAGACCATTCTATTTAGTATTTCATGCAAATACATAGAAACACTTACCTCAGAGTTCAGATTTCTCAGACTTTTACTCTCTTTTGGTTCCACAGTGCTTGTCAGATACTAAATAATGATAGGTATTATAATCAGAAGGAGAGCACTGTTCTTGCATTGGGCACAAATCTGAGGCAAATCCATTGGTGTCAGAAGTTTTATCCTAGATTTGGTTTTGTGTACATGGGAACAGAATCTGTACCATACATCTTATTTTTCTTTTGATATAATCCAGTGTATCCGGAAATAAGAAAGTCATATCAAGCACCAAATCAAAATTTTAAAGATATCAGCTTTCTTTACAATCTGGGTGGCCTTCACCATGTCTGGGAAAACGTAAACCCAGTGGCCCTGGTAACGCATCACCTGCTTTTTTTCCAGACTGCTGTAATCAATTTGTCTTTATCCACCACATTACCAAAAGACACTATTAAAATTCATATCTGTGTGTTCTCCCCAGAGGGTTAACCATCAGAGATCTCCAGGGTTTTGGAAGATTTTGTGGAGATGCAGAAGGCTTTAATTATGTTTAAAATAAGATCAAATTTCTTCCCTACAGTAATTTCAGATACTTCTACCAGATTCCTGTAGGGCTATTTTGCACTCTGAAAACTTGATCAATTATCAACCTCACAAATTACATCTTTTGTTTACATTTTTCTAGAACACTGAAGAGTGTTGCTTTAAAACAGTGTTCCCAGGCTTAAATAATGATGTTTCAGTTTTTTGCTTAAAGACTTATGATGACCTCTCCTGTAGACCTTGGAATGGTTTGGGCTTGAAGGATCTTAGCCACATTTAGGATTATTTTTAAGATACTTGGTATTCTCTAAGAGTTGAATCCTGAGGTTTTGCCTCAGGCAAAGCTGTTAAAATAAATGGAGTTCTATCCAAGGAATGGAAGAATCAAGTTAAAACTTTAAATTTTGGCCCCAAGATATTAACATCTTCCAAACTGTCAGGAGAGGCACAGTATTTTCTTATCTAAGGAATTTGTTCCACTGTTTTGCTAAAACCCTTGACATTATTAGTGAAGCAAGGAGACAGCTCCTCTTGCAGATGCCTCTTTCTGCAAAGCAGAGAAGACAAACATCCGAAAGAACATGTCTTTGGGCTACCATTCCCCTGCTTAAATTTGAGGCATCTTCTTTCAAAACAATATCTAAGAAACATGAGCAGCGTTCCAGAAATAACTAAAAATGCAAAACTCATTGGGATGGGAAAAGGCATGTTAATAATAATTCCACAATGAGACCTGTCATGAAGAATCTGCTGGACTTCCAGAGCAGAGCTGCCAGTAACTGCACCTGTGTCTCTCTAACCATTTACTATGTTGTACTTGTCCATCATGTCCCAGAGTCCTGTTCTGTGGAAATCCATGAGAACACTTGAAAATTCTTTTCAAAAGGCAATTCTTAGTTTTCAAACACTGTAGAATTTCTTAGAGGAGATTAGGACATAAATGTGGTTTGTCTTCTCTTAATATTCCATTCTAATAACTCACTATATCTCCTTTTTATTACTTTTTGCAACATCATATTTCTTGTATCTAATAATTGTTTCTTCAGTGTGTATTGTTCTATTGTTTCCAGTGTGGAAAAAAAAAGTACCTTCTATAACTGGAGTTCCTACCCATAAACACTGATCACTTGAATCCCATTTTGCTTCATTCATACTGTTCCCCACACTCTCCTGCTCTGTTTACTACTGGGTTCTACACCTGTCCACCTGCCCTCTGAAGTCTTAAATGACAGCTGAATTGAGAGCAACCATACACGATGTTCTATGAGCATCTAATGAAGCCTGAACACACTCCCTGTGGGTGTTGGTTATCCTCTGGTCTGCCTCCTCCCTTCTGCTGGGAACAGTCCTGCATTTGACTTTCCCTACCAGATAAAAAGAGGAGTTTTTCAGCAAGTTTGGAAGGTGTTCTGAATGACCAGTCAGTCATCTGTACTGATTAGATAAAGGGCTACTCTCAAATTTAACATATTACACCTGAATTCTGCCCAACTTTCCTTCTGTTGGAGTAGTCATTTAGATCCCCCTTAGCTACTTGTAGGAGCCTAATTATTTTTGAGACTTTGTTCTTTAAAGTATGGTTGAAATTAGTGGATTGTTTCCTTAGAAGGACAGGCTTAACATGATTGCTGGTTGAGTGCCATCCATTTTGCAGGACGTACTAGGGATTTCTTTTAAAAGCATACAATTCTGAGAAGCTTGTTCTTCCTGCAGAACAAAATCAATTTTCAAATCATGACATCAGAATCAAATTGTCATTCTCAAATATTCCTGTACTCTGCTGTCTTCCCCACACTATCTCTGTATTAAGATTCCCAAGTCCCTGCAAAATTAGTAGAGCCTTGCAGCTTGCCCTAAATGTTAATGTAATGCAATACAAATATCACTTCCCTTCAAAATTAAGGTGGTTTCAGTTGATTTCTCTGATGACTGCAGCAGTGGCAGAATCTTGCAAAAGCTGTCTAGTGGTCAGTTTTGGATCAAAGTTGAGACTAATTTAAACTCCCTCTTCCTAGTCTCATTAGTTTCCCTTTTGATTATACTTTTCAAATCTATGCAGCCCTATACAGCAAAACAAAATTCAAAGTGTCAATATATGCAGTCTGCTGATGAGACTCTGAAAAGAACTGGAGTGTTCTGCATTCTGTCCATCAAAGTACTTAATCTCCTTAATTTTAGGCATGTGAGTAACTCCACTGAAAAGAACAGAATTACCTACTCAGCTGGGTCCTGGCCAAAGTAGTGAGCCTATGAAGTATTGAATTCTCAGTGAAAATAAGCTGTCTTGGTTGGAGTGAGAGAGACTTTTGGAAATAGGAGAGTATTATATTTCATGCAGCTCTGTTATTCTATTATTTAGTTATGCCAGTTAATGCATGAATGTTCCATCAATTTAATTTTTTTTTTTTACTTCACAGAAAGTACATGCATTTAGAAAAGCGTTCAATCTGTCTAACAGTATAATGTCAGATAATTATATTCTGCTTTAAAGGACATACACCCTTGCAATAAACCAACATTCAAACACCTGGCATCTAGATTTTTGGGATTTCTTTACAATTTACACTCCAAGAATCCTCCACAATTCAATGGCAGCATCTGTACTGATGTTACTGCACAAATATTACCTTATACATTGTCAGAAATCAGAAAACAGTTACTACTTGTCCAATTCTAATATGGATGTAGCACCTATTCTAACCTTTAGTAAATATAAGAAATCCTGTTATAAAATAATTCTATATGAAATTGTGACTTCTATGCTTCTATTTAAAACATTCATTACTAGACTGACAAGTTTAAACATTTGGCTTTGAGGGTGAAGAAAAACTGTAACTTTCTGTTTCTTAAACTCAGAATTCATATTTTTGTAGAGATATTTATCTTTACAGACTATACACTTAGACACTAAAGACTGTGTATGTTGCATATATTTTACCAGTTCTTGTTTGGAGTGGCTGGTTTTTGGCTGTTCTATACTAAAAGTGGACCAAAATCAAGTAAATATACCCTTGGAAGTAAATACATCCATGGAAGATGAAAATACCTTCCCACATTAAAACATTTATCTTTTTTCCATAACTATGGAATATTGTCCTTCAGTGAGTGGGATAAACAATACTCTGCCTCAATCTATGTTAAATTTCTGGCATCCATTTTAACCTATCAAGTAATGTAGACTTTTATTCTACAGGTGAGCTGAGAATCTCTAAGGCATTAGTTGTTATACGTATTCAGTCACACAGAAATATACCCTCAAACTGCCACTGGACTTCTGTGTATTAAACTGCTGTATGGAAAAGCTATTTTGGATAATATTAAGAGGATTCTATTGTATTAATATGTGGGTTTTTCCTTCCATCAGTATGTAAAGTAGTTAGGTAGTTAGACCCATGGTACTAAGTACTACTTCAAAAGTGCAAGAAAAAAGTGCTTGAAAAATATTGTCAGTAAATCCCAAGTAGTCTCATAAATGGGATAAATGACACAATTTTCTGCATTGTGCTTGATATGCCTTTCTCAGCACCCCTGACCACAGATGTAGTCCCTTCCCTCTTCTGTTCCCTACTCCTTTTTCCCTCTCCCTCAATATTCTCCCACTCATATGTGTGTGTGGTCGGCCCAGCTCCCTCCATAACCCTAACAATCAAATGGACAAGAGGCTATTTATGCTATGATTCCATTCTGTGTGTATGTTTACTGCCTGACCAGCGGAAGCACACTCGAAGGGGTGATGATAGGCAAAAAAGGAAGAGGACTGCTGAGTTCCCACTGCTGCTTTTCTACCAGTGAGGACATCTTCATCTTTTGCTGTTAAGCTTAGATAGTATTTTAATATTTTTTCTTCTGTTGGAGTGATTTGGTATCTTAAGTGACCCTAATATTGTGAACTAAGTTAAAAACCTGAGGACAGAGGTCTCCATGGTAAAGTTGCTGTTATGGAAATTGTTTAAGTGAATGTCCCTTTCTAACAGCTGATGAACTTGGGTTCAGTTTTTGCCAGTTACCTTTTATACTGCTCTGGCTTGCAGTGTGGTATTGAGGCAAATGGGTAACTGGTGTTTATATTTCGTCAGGAGAAGAATACAGATGGACAGACTTCATGAATTGCTAGCATTTCACTCTTTCACTCTCAATAGGTCTTGCAGATTAATTGACCAGTCGAAGAATAAACTTTGAAAGACTTCTCAGGTAAGCACTTAAGGTGCCACTGTACTTTGTAGTTCCCTGGATTTGGTCTGAAGGGATGGTCCTGGCTCATTTTGGAGCACTCAGATTTGCTACTTCAGCTTTTTAGAAATCAGTCAGGACTGCCAGGTGATCCATACTATGAAACAACACAGAAAAGTCTGAGAGGGATGATATTAAAGGTTAATTTTCTTTGCCAGTGTTCTGAATAACATTATCCAGAGCATCACAATATCAAGTGTTCATTAGCCAGATATATATCTTAGATATGTATATAAATGTGTCCTATCCCAACACACAGTTAATATACATGACAACGAGAAAATTGTGATAGCGAATGATTTGGATAAACAGCTTACAAAGAAACGCTGACTAGTAGGTGGTGTTTTTCTTCATCAAAGTTTTTGCATGGGAGAAACTACATTTTTTTCCTCACTGGCCAAATAAAGTGCTCAGGATCTGCTGGAAATAACTCACATGCTTAGAGAAGGACTTCATTCCATGCAGATCCTGGACAAGATGATTTTCTGTGAAAGATTTCTTCAAAGCCAGCCCTGAAGCTAGTCCAGGAGGGCAGTCTGTTCAGGAAAACAAACCTGAAGAACAGAGAATTATGGAGCTTATAACTGGTGCACCATCTCTTGCCCTTTCTGCCCGTACATTGGAGTCAGTACTGAATCAAAGGAAAAAAAAATCATAAGGAACATAAATAACTGTTTTTGCTTTGGGAAGTTCTGGAGATTTTAATTCCATTTGCTGCTGAAAGCCAAGGAAGGAATGATGCTCTAAGGACTGACTACAAAGTTTGGCCTAATAAATGTGAGTGGATATACAGGGCTTGATTGGTCTTTCACACCAATGAAACTCCATGGACTGAAATTAGGCACACTAATTACACAATATACTTCTGTAAATGATTTGTAACTCTGAAGTGAATGAACTGTAATATAACCTACGGCACAATGTGCATGTGCAGCCTGGCCCCTCAGGCATGTGTTAATAGTAACACAGCTTGTCATCATGTGTTTTTAAATTTTTAAATCTAAATAAAATACAACACTGCATGTAATATGTACTTTAAATGGCAGATGTGTAATAAACATCTCTATTTATGACAGACTTAAGCAGGAAAACATAATGAGGTGTGGTTCTGGTACAAATTTTGCTTCAGGTTCACTTTGTACTTTTAACCACCCTCATTAATTACACAGCTAAGATCATGCCCTGGAGAGTTTTAATTTTCTTGTGATTATATAATGGTCTCTTACTGATATCATTATTCAAAAAAATAAATTAAAGACTAGGAATGTTTTCAGACAGAGCTTTTAAGTATAAAGATTTGTTAAACATCTTTTTACCAATTCTGAGCCACAACTGAAAACGTCTAAAGATGTTTCTTTGCCTTAGGTAACCATGCAACTTTTCTTCAGTGTTTGCACTACCCTCTCTCATATATATGAGAATATATTTTTTTGAATGACTGCCATTACCCTAGTTTCTGTAGACCAGAAATGTCTTCATCTTCATAATGGCCCTGGAAGATAGAGAATACTCACATCTGTGTTTTCCTGATAGGGCACAGATTTTCATTCTTGCTCCGCTACGTGGGAGGTAGGTATCCAAACACTTCCACGTTGTTGTGTGTATGTGGTTTGCCCTAGGTCAGACAAGAATGAACAGGAATTCTCCATTTCCTGAGCTCCCAACTGATGCTATAAGCCCTGGACCTTCCTTTGCACTCCATATAGGCACATAGGGAAAATGGACAAAAAGCAACCCAAATACCAAAGAAACACAACAGGTTTGAAACATGATGACCGTACACTGTAGGAAACAGGTTCTCATACTATGGAGTGCCAGCTTTCATGGCAGGTGGGACAATTTATCAGGCCCAGAGCCTGTTCCCATAGCCTTCTTCCCTGGGTACAGCTCTGGAGCATGTAAGAAACAGGCTGTGTGTGAGATGAACTGTTCTGGCAGCAGCCACAGCTCCCACCCGGCTCCAGCCTTTGCTGATGGCTGCTTGGCTGCTCTCCCATCACACGAGGGTTTCATGTCTGGGATGTGACAGGCAAATGACCCCTGGGCAAAAGGGCGGCTGGGAGCAGCTGCGATTGCTGGAAGCGCTGGTCTGAGGTGCAGCCAGCTCTCCTCCTGGTTCCTGAGCCATACAGGGCAGCTAAGGCAGCGAGGCACAGGCTGAGGGACTCTGCTGCTGTGACTGCAGCTTGCTCCCTGCAGCCCTGTTTGCTGGGGCAGCTCAGAAGCAGGGAGCGACCTACCTGCGATGGTGTGCAGGGGAGCCAGTGCGGCCGGGGAGCCTGGGCGTGGAGCTTCTGTGCTGTCCTGCTCCCGCTGCAGCCAGTGATGCAGCACACCTGCCCAGAAACCATAGGCACCTCGGGGTTCGTGCAAAGTTTTGGTTAGAAAGACTACCTGTAGTGACTAGCATGCACTGCACCTCTAGAAGGGGATGGGTGTCACACAGATAGCAAACCCAAATCTTCAGCTGCTTCTCTGTTGTCACTCCACTGGCCAGTCCATGTCTCTCTGTTCCATACTAGTTTCTCTTCCTTCCTCCTGGCTTCATTTTGTTGACAAATTTGTTTTCTTCTAGCTATATTAGAGTGGTTTTAATGCTTCAACGGGCAACACAAGATCTTAAAGGTCTTAGTTTTAATGCACATTCACAAAATATCCATTAAGTGAGAATGCTGAATTTACCACCTTTTGGAGTATGTACTAAGAATTTACTGCAGTATAAATAATTTACTCCATACTTTGTAAAAGTAAGTATAGTGGAAAATTATATTTAGCCTCTAATTTCTAAACTAGAACAGCAATATTCTTCTCTGGTGTAATATATTTTCCAGTCATGTGAGGAAGAGAAGCATTTTTTTCAGCTGAGCTCACTTAAAGTTCAAAAGATAAATATATCACAATGACAAATTGCAAAATGCTATTCATACATTTAGGTAAAAATGGTTCCCTCATTTGTTTGTATTCCACATAAACTGTATTACTGTTATGTCCAAAGAAAATACAGTACAAAATAATTCTGATTAAAAATACAAGTATTGTTAATGGACCAAAGCAGAAATTTATCTTAGCTTGTGGGGAACAAAAAAAAAAAAAAAAGAAACTAAGTATACTGTCTTTGGGTGAAATTCATTCCAGCAGAAAATGAAATCTACTCAGCTCTCTAACTAATCTCCAGCCCAGGGCCCTACAAGGGTGGGGCACGAGTGGAGTAGTTAGTACAGGGTTTTTTGCATCTGTTCTATTCTGTTCTGGGTGGTTGAGAACTTCTCCACATGGGAAAGAGGTCTGAATTTACAGCACTGATAGGCTGTCTTAAGGCTTGTCCACAATGAGAAGTTGAAAGAAATTTGAAAGCAAATTGGTCACACTCTTGTGACTCCAGGTGTGCATCTGTGAGGACGCCCAGCCTGCTGTGAGCATGAACTGGTTTATCTGATGGGCTGTGAGGTAGGGCACACTTGCTGGGCACAAAATCAGTCCGTGTCTGTCTGTTTGCCATTTAAATGCATCCTCTACATATGGAGTAACAGGCAAGAGTCACAGGCACCCACTGCAGCAGGGCTACTGATTTCACTTTTTCCTGGGAGTAGAGAAGCATTTCTTAGTTACATCCTCACAAGTTCTAGCCGTACATTAGGACACTGTGAATTTTTTGTTTGTTTTAGTCATGATTTGTCAAATGAAGCAACAAATTCTGCTTTTCCCTTAGATCACTTATTTATTCTACATATGCATGTTCTCTGTACAGTCTTCAGCAGGTAAGGAGTTGTTGGTATAATGAGTAAGGACTTTCAGATACTGCCTTAGTTTTGTCTTCATGCAGCTTACCACTGACTGACACGTATGACTCAGGTCAAAGGATATGCATCTAGAATACAAGTAAAAATGAGTGAATGCGACAACAATAAATCTGATCTGTAAAATTATATAGCAACAAAAGTTGAATGAGTGATTTATTGGTAGAATAGATATAGCAGAGTAACATGTTGGGATCAGAAATATTACTTATCACACAATGATAAGTAATGAACTGGAGATCTGTAATTTCATTGCTCAATTTTTTTTTATCACTTTTATGTTATCAGTTCAGAAATCCCTTATGGAATTGGTATACCCTGACTTCTCTTTCCAAACAGTTCTATGCACCCTGTTTTGCTTCCAACACATATGCATGTTCTCTCTTTCTCACACACACACAAAGGATTCTATAACAACAGGACCATTATAGAGAGTGATCTAAAACATGTGGACTGCAGCCAATATTTAGATATGGTATAGTAAATTCTGGAAGGTATAAAAAGGAAATAACTGAACTCATTGCAGAGAAAAATGAGCCAGTCTTAAGTAGTTTTAATCACTGAGTTTAATATAAAACCATATGCAAGATACTGAGCCTAATATTAAAGGGAAAAGGAAAAGGGGTAAGGGAGAGGAGAAATCCAGTTCCACTGGGATTTGGGATGGGAGTTGTTTAGCATTTTTGTAAGAACCCTTCAGGAGATTAATGAAAACTGTTTAAGCAAACATACAGACATGTTTACCAAGTTGTATGACAACTGTGATCATGCATCCCCACAGCTCAATCTGAGCTAAAAGGGTAGTCAGTATGGAGCTACTCCTTCCTTCCACAGACAGCTGTCACACCTGCTTTGCAGGCAGCTCAGTTACTATGCCCACTCCCTATGTCCAAAGGGATCTCTGGGAACGAGAAACAGCCACCACAGCAGTATCAGGAATGAAGGAAGAGTGAGCCACTTCCTTTCTCCTTTCTCAAAATACTCAGCTCTATCCAAGTTTCTGCCAAATCAGTTTTGCTCAACATCCCAACACCCTGAGCTAAGCTTTAGTGCTCACTGCTACAGCTGGGAGGCCGTGGATAACATCTCTGGGTCTGCCCCTTTGCCATTTCCCTGGGCGGGTATGTTGAGCCTCTGTAGATATTCATAGGCATATGCAGTTGCCCAGAATTCTGCAAATAGCTGTGTTCTGTATTTGCATAAAATGCCATGCATGAGCTGAAACCTGCTTGTCATTAATCAGGGGCTTTAGTGAGCTAAGAGTTTTTCACTGAGATTTTTGCTGAGCCTAGGCTTCAACATTTTCACACTTGCAAACTGCACTTAAAAAAAACTGACTGCCAGCATCTGTCTGATAAATAGTGGTTCAAAAGTGTAACAAATGCCAAACAACACTTCCTTGTTTTAGTTAGTGTTGGACATGGATGTAGAAGAAGGATAGAGAGGGGCTTTTTAGCAGTATTAGTCTTACTCAGCAGAGGGTGAAATACACATTTCACCAGCCTGTTTCATAACTGCTTCCTAAAGCACATGGAAACAAGTGGGACTGATTCTGCCAACTTTGCTCATTCAAAATAGAACTTTACTCCCTCAGAAATAAGCTTGAATCTTCATGGTGCTGCTCTGCATAAATAAGACTTTACTTGTTAACAGTAAAAAAAGCAAAATTGCTAGTGAACCAGAAACTCCAGCCATAAATTTAAAAACTGGGTCTGCATAAAGAAATTAAAACCAAAAACAAACTACAAAGTTTCCACATGTGAAAGGACAAATTTTGAATTATTGAATGTATGAATCAATGGAAAGACATTAACAGAAAATTGGCTCTTCCAACACACATCTTCAAGTCCAGAGCTAGTAAGAACTAATGAGCAGAGGAAATTCAATGGGGGTGACAGGAACACCAGTTTGCTTAGATGAAGGACTGAGTACCTTCTGGACTGAAAGAAATGCCATTATGAATGGCGACAGCCTGGGTGCATAGCTGTTGAGGTACAGCGGAAGCGTGTTTTGGCCCATTAGGTGGCTGTGTTGCATTTTGAAGCAGTTTTTGGGTTGGAGAATTGTTACCAAATAATCCCAAGTGGACTGATTCCACTGCAGCTGCACCAGAGTTAGCAACAATGGGAACCTTAGTATAGACAGCTTTCACTTCCAGCAGCCGTTTTCAGCACTGTATCAGTTAACCCTGCTCTGAGGAGGGTTAATTGACACAGTGCTCCAAATGGCTGACTAGATGAAAACTCGTATGTTATGCCTCCCAACATCTCTAACAATTGTGCAGCTGCATTCATATTGGTAGTGGTGGGAATTTGGAGGAGGGAAGAAATTCCCCAGTGCAGACAAGGCCTGAGAGTGAGCCTTAATGTTCTTTTCTGGGTCTTTTTTGCCAGTCACAGTCATGCTTCCCTAAAGCATTCTCAGAGCTATCTCCAGGTTGCTGATTATGAAGGAACAGCCACTGTTGGTCCCACCAGCTAGATGAAAAGAGTGGAAGAACAGTGATACACCCTGGCCCATCTCATAGGTGCACTCAAGATTCCTGTGTCTGCTCTTCTCCTTTCTCTTTTATCCCCAGAGGCAGCACATTCTAAAAGAATCAGGGAAAACAAAAATTAACTTTTCCCAGAAATATAGACAACGTTTGCAAGATGTACTTCTCCTGCACTGACTGGTTCTCTAGAAGCAGAGTATCAGGATTCCCAGGTCGCTGAGTACCCACTGTAGCCTTTAACTACATAAATACCTTTGGCTTCTCCTGTTGGCCACAAAAGTGAAATACCCACTCAAAATATAATCCTCTAGACATGGCAGCCTCTAGTCCTGGTAGGCCAAGGTAGTTTCTCTAAGGAGTTTTCTGGGGCAGTGCAGAGCTGTAAGCTTCTTGAAATACTGCAGAAACAGTCAAAATAATTCTTCTGAATTTTACCATCTGCTCTTCCATTCCTGGCAAGAGGTCTCTCTCAGAACTAAAACATTGCTGCTTCCCCTGAGCTAAGGCCTTAAACTTACTATCACTGCCCCTTTTGAGTAGTTTGCACTCCATGAGAATGAGGGTGGAGAAAACAGGACCCCCTTGAGCAAAACAGAGGGGTGCCCTGACTCTGCCCTCCTATGTACACGGTGAGCAGGCATTATAAAATTGGTGACATTTCTATCACACAATTGGCATCACAGATCTTCAGTTGCAACTTGTAAAAAATAAAAAACTTCTCTCCTTGTGTAAAGCACTACCAGCTGAGACCATCTGAGCTCACAGACTTCCACTGGTGGGAGTTAGTTATACTTATGTATGGGTTATGTTAGGTTGCCATCTATAAGTGACATCTCCCCGTGACCATACACAGCATGGTTTCTTCTGCATCCGTGGGCTTTTGAGAAAGGAAATAGATGAAGAAGTGAGCAAGGGAAGCTATTTATTGCTATTTATAATCTTCAAGGCCTATTTAACCTGTAATTTTCTGTCTTTCTAAAAGATACTTTCCTGCAACCTTGGTTCTTTGTTCTGATGCAAAACACTGCTGCTGCTATTAGAATGCACAATTTTAAAAAACAGCTCTGTAAAGAGAGGCAAATTAACCCCCTACAAGCCATCACACTGATTACAGAATAACAAATGGCCTCTTTATAAGTGTTCTGGGTTTGGTAGCAAAATCTGCACATTATTTTTCAGTGTCTTCTTCTTAATCTTCCAGGAAGTTCCTGTAATTTCATTGGAAATGTCCTGAGTTTAAGACTCGTGGAGAGTAGAAACCAGGCCAGATTTTATGTTTATAAATTTTCTACCCTATTATGAATGGTTCCAGAAAACAAAAAATTAAAAAGAACGATAATTAATACTTCTGTTGATAGACCAAAGCTTAAATCTCAGACCAAAGCTGGTGGAAAGTAGGCCATGTCTACTCCAGTAACTTTGCAGTAGTCCCTTCAGTTAATTATACAGTTGTATTCACTTCTGTTTGCACTGAATATTGTGCAAACACAGGTATTCTCTCAGAGGATGGATTGGAAGAGTGGAAGAACATGGAACAAAACTAAGAGCTGTTTCTGGCTCCTCAGCTTCCACCAGTCACTTGAGGAAGTGAGGCTTTCTGGGTTCTGGATATCATCTTGCTTACCTGTGTTAAGGTAGTCTGTATATAAATGACAAGAACAAATTTTTTGGTTAGTCTAGACAGCTTTGTATCCACAGAGTTGCCATAAGGAATATCACACTGATTTATTATCTAAGGACTTTTGGGTAAGGAGGGAATCAGGATAGTTACAAGTAAATGAAAGGCCCATAGTTGTTCAGATCTTGGATACTGATTTTTATGATGGTGAATCTGTAGTCAGATTGTAGAAAGACCCAAACTCTGTTGTGCTGAGCACAGTGCAAGCATCAAAGCTTTTCTTGACTAGAACAGCTTTCGCACAGTGAGTTTAAGAATACTGATCTCATGTGAAAATTATTTCCTTATGGTTGTATGTAAAAAGTCTTTGAACAGTAGTATTTTTACTAGAACTGCTCAAGGGAAGACTAGTGGAACAATTAATAGCCCATATAGGATGATTCTGTAGAGATGGATGCTTTGGAGCAACAGGCTTTTACCAATTGCATGAAACACTTCCTTCCAGAGAAATGGATACATGAATATGCTTTAAAGAGATTAATGGGTCTTAGAAAAGTTATGTGCTGCTGCACTTTAAGCTATAGACTTCACAACCTCTGCTTGGAATCCCAATTGCATACAGCAGCTTATTCTTTTGATGTATAGAATAGATGTAGGGCCCTATGGATTTCTTCATGGTGTGATGGGAACTGAATATTTTACAAAATGCAGTGGGACTACAAGGCTTTTTTGATAGCTGTTAGATTTAACAGGTGGACTGTGTCTATCTTCCATAGCTGGTCGCTTTTGGGGATGGGAGTGAAGCAGGCTTTGGGAGTCTTGTGATTGGATTAAGAACACTTTGGCAATATTTTCAGCCTTAAGAAGTGTTCTAGGATTACTCTTTCTTTAGCCCATCTGTCTGCAGTGTACTTTTTCTATTCCACAGAAAATAACTCAGCTGTCTCCTCAGCACAGTCCTTGCTGGTCAATGACTGCATACGTTTGATTGCAGTAACTTTTTGCCTGTTTTCTTATTTATCAATAATGATTTATCACAATCATAAGAATTTATAAGGTGTCAAGACAACTGGCTGCAGTTCGATAGCTAGCACAGAGAGTGTTGCAGCAGTATCTCTGCCCTCTTCAGTATTATATACGATAATGCAACTTTTCCGTCTGAGCGCTCTCCTGCGCTCGTCCACCCCCGAGCAGGGGAGAAAGGATGTCACCAGACAGTTACAGGGGTGGCTCTCAGCCGAAGTGGAAGACCTTGTGGGAGGAGTGGGACTGGAGGAAATGCCCAAGTCGCACATGAAGCCCAGGGGTGAACGTTTTCTTTGGGGGACGCACAGACAGCGGGGTCCTCCCTGGCCTTTGTGGCCATCCCCTTGTGCCACAGTGGAGGGGCGCCTAACCATGGCTTGCACGGGAGAGGAACGAACACCGGCGGAGGGAGAGGGCTGTGCGGGACACGCTGCCTACGGAGTCTGGGGAGAGATGCAGCCTGCGGCCCCGCCATGCTTATGGGAAGAACAATGTGGGGCAGGGCTCTCCGCAAGAGGTCATTCCCCGTGCCGTCACCCTCCCGGCAGGACAGCTCCGACCCGCTGTCGGCTTACACCGCCCACATCTTGCCCCGGCG